>JAAAYG020016224.1:0-20733 GCA_009936455.2 Tomocerus minor
CCCCCATTGGAAATGATATAGAAATTTGTCATAGTAATGACCAATCAGAGGAGTGTATTTCAAATAAATTGACCTATTGGGAGGAAGCCAAATTACAGGTTCCCCAGGAAAATGGAATATGAATGTGAATCCGACAGTAGGTGATGATGATGATGGTGTACAAGTACAAGAATTAAGACGTACTTATTATATCATACTCAATCAGTAGCAATTCAAAGTTCAAGTTCATGAAGTTCCAAGATTTTATAAAGCTGGGTTGGATCAATGTGTTTCCAGGGTTTCTGGGTGGGAGTTTGGTTGTTTTCATTTCTGGTCCGAAGGCACCCAAGAAACCATGGAAACAGATTAGTGGACCAATATGTTTCCATGGTTTTTGTGTCGGCGTTTGTATACAAGTGAGGAAATTGCGCATTTTTGACCAAAATCAGTTAATGGACGCTGTCCAGCCAAGGGACATGTCATTGCCATTGGATTTAGTTCGGAGAGAATGGTTGTTTACGTCCTGCAGACTATATTGTGGCCATTTTGGGACTCGCATGTTGAAACTCCGCATCACGAAAAGCCTTCATATGAAACCATGGAAACATTTTTAGTTGGACCAAAACTAACTTGGATGCTATGAAATTGTGAATAATACAAATTAAATTACAACCAGTGCTTATTTTTGATCCATTATAGCTTTTATTATCAAAAGCCAAACTACCAAAGTAGAAAGTGGATGTACCAAGTGCCCACATATTTCAACAAGTTCCTCAGTCGTTAAGTCGTCATTCATCATAAAAATTATAAAAATATAAATTGCTTTGTAACATTTTCTAAAACAATATTATTTCGAGAATTTTTCCTCGCTAATTTTTTGCTATTTTATTTCGTCAAATCAATCATAAATGGTAATGTGGGAGTCATGGGCGTAGCAAGGGGGGGGGGTGCTTTGGGGCTTAAGCCCCCCCCCCCCAAATTTTTCTGAAAACACACTAGATATTATCGATAATTATCTGAAAGCCCACTAAATGGTAGATATTATTGTCTCTTTTTTGAAAACACACTAGACATTATCGACAATTTTCTCAAGCCCCCCCCCCCAAATGAATTTCCTGGCTACGCCCTTGGTGGGAGTACAGTAAATATTTTTTTTACATTTATATAACTAACATTTCATTAGAAATTCATATAAATGTTGTATATCATATAACATTTTATTAATAATTGTTTTAAACATTATCATTCTTAAACCTTTTGCATCGCATAACGAACTTACATTGTATTTTTTTTAAATAAAACAATACCATTATTCTTCCCCAATACAAAAAAATCGGAGGCCTGTGCATGCCGGGCGCCGTGTACGTGGTTTTCCGTCTCACTCTTTCTCTCCGGTTGCGATCTTTCGCAGGTACATTTTCTTGTGTTGCATTTATGATTAACCTCGGGCCGAGGCCCACATAGCTATAGTAGTCTCGGCGGCTACTGCTAGCTACATGCCTGTCAGCTTGTCAATCAAAGTCTGCCTTTATGACACAATCGCAAAAATTAACTACTAAATTCAAGACAGCTTCTTCCTGCATATCACATTAGTATCATTATTAAGGGTAACAGGCTGGAAGATGAATACTTTCGCTACCTCATGTAATCGCGACAACACAAGCAAGGGTACATTAAACATTGACTCATGTTTCATGTACAGCCTCCGGTCAGTTCCTATAATGCATTTTTGGCAAGGATGAGAACGAGTCGCCGGTTGCAGGGTGTTGAGATGAAGATTTGAAACAGCTAAATTCGGAAACTAGTTTTAGCTCGCCCTAGGAAAGCTTATAAACACACATTCTGTTACTGTTATGCTATGCTAAGCTCGTCCTAGGAGAGCTTATAGAATCACACATTCTGTGGGCTCGCCCTAGAAGAGCTTATAGAACCACACTTTCAGTTCGTTACAAGTATATAATCATCTAGGTACTAGCGTAACAGAAGGAATTAATCCAGTTAGTCCCATATAGATACTACTATATAGTACTATAAATACAAGGATATTGGATATATATGTGTGTTAGCTAGGTAGAGACAGTGTCAGAATTTTTATACTGTCCTATAACACACAATTCATTACAGGTACAATAACTATTTTGATGTATTTTTTCACACACTTACTACTAAAATTAACAATCGGTGAATCGCATGTTATCTCGTTAATCAGTTGACCGATGGCGCCCATTTTGAATAGGGTTTGTCATGGGCCCGTATGCTATGTTTGTGCATAGTTTGGTCAACCTCCGTCAATGCGTTCAAGAGTTGACGTGCTAACAGTCTTACGGATTGACAGCATGTCTAATTCCATAAGCTCTCCTAAGGCGAGCTAAACCACTTTTTCTACGATTCAAACACCATATATTACATACTGCTTCTACTAAATGTAAACTTGAATTTAAAATATTAGAAACTGCTGCAATTAGAAGTAAATTGCTAGCAAATTGGTATAAAAATATTTATACCGCTTTTGCAAACCATTTCATTACTTTTCAATTTATCCTCAATCAATGCATCAAATATGGAAATCTTAATGATTTTATCTGTTCACACTTTATAAATCGCTAATATTAGATATAAAGGTAAAAGATTTAATATGCTTCCTTTAACTGAAAAATACTTTGGAATTTGATACCTTAAAATATTTAATGGTGCTTCCATCAAAACGAAAGTAGTATAAAACATTTAAGGGCGAGCTTTCTGTTGCCGTTAGCTTTAGGTGTTCCCTAGAGGCCAAGCCAGGGCTGTTTTTTAAAAGATAATTATTAGCTTTGACAGATGAATTTATTTTTTGAAAATAAAACTAGAAAACATCCCGCGGATGGATTCTGGATTGTCGAGCTGGACTCGACACTTAAATTAGAACGCAGAATCCATATTCAATAATAAACTATTACTTTTATTAATGCTTTTAGACATACTTGTTAATAATTCTTTCTCAAAGAAAAAAAAACGGGGCATTTTCATCTGGTTTATGGCTACAGACATGTAATTAGAATTACAGAAGCCCATTTTTCAATTCCAAAGTTTCTGTTCAAATAAGTACCTACTATACTTACGAATGCAAAATTCAATTTTCATATATAGTTGGTTATTGGCCTAGAACCTTCAATAATGATTCTCGTAAAATTATATCCAGCAAATACTATTTTATGACATGGGAAAACCATAAAAATGCTAAGTGCAGAGTAATATCCATAAATCTTCTTATTTAAGTGTATACATACGATCTATAAATATGTTAAATGCTTCATAAAAATGCGCTAGTCTTATCAAGAAGAACCTATCCATAAAATACCTGGATGAAATGGAAGAAGGAAAATCTCATCGCTTCATAATGTTTTACTAATAATTTAATATTAAATATACTAGCAGCAGGTGTTGCAATTTGAAATGTTCATTTCCCTACCAAACTACTGAAAAATCATGTTTCGGCCAAAGTGTGCCTTTTGGACATCATTATAAAAGCGAAACGGCAGCTTACTTACAAATACATTTGCACGCTTTAGTATCGCCGCCGCCCGCAACGGTTCTTTACTTTGGATATTAAGTCAGCATTCAGCAAGCATCTAAATAATAGATTGAAAATGTTCTGGAAGGATCGTGTTTGAGAAAGAATATTTTCATGTGGACGCACTAACCCATAATGTTTATAAAAAGGTTAGCCGCCGTACAGACGGTATGTGTACTATTCGAGGTTATTTGGTCAGAGACCTAAGCTGGTGGATTTCATTGGCTAAGACTGGGTTGACTAGACTGTGACAGCAATTACCCACGAATCCTACATCATTCATTTTCTTTCCGCTGGCTCTTCAACATTTGATTCAGTAGCATCAGCAGCACTCGGTCGGCTCAGTAGTCAGCAGCAGCAACCACCAGAATATTACAGTACAGAAAAAAGCAGAACAAAGTAGCATAGAAAAGCTTGATTCTTCGGAACAAAATATTCTTAGGAAAAGTTCTACACGGTTCGACCGCCGAAGTCAGCAGCACGATTACTAGCACTACAGTTCGTTCTGGAGGATATTATAATTGCTCAGTTCATCTCGTGGTTGCTTGTTACGAAAGGTATTATTGCATTAGATAGTTTGTTGGGTTGGTTGCTTTGAGTAGCGTTGTTTCTTGTTTGCATTCTCAGCGAATTACCGATTCCCGACTTTATTTCATTGATTTTTACGTACAAATTTTGAAATTTAATCATTTTCTGGAGCAGATAACAAGAAGCGGAGCCAGTCAACTTTTACATTCCCGAGTGGGATTGAAGATTAATCGTGATAAACTAACCCGGCGTCGTCTCCTTTAAAATGGCGTAAGGACAGCAAAGTTTTAGACTATTGAATTATATTATATATCAATAACAAACTCCAATAGCGGTTTTTTTTGGAGCTGAACAGTCAGTTGACCAAATGCAGTTCAACGATAATATGATTATTATTGTCATTAGGAAACTGTTTAACGGCGAATGAATTTTGTATTTAGAAGCTAATGGCATGAGTCATCTTCATCATGAAAGATTAAATTGCTCGTGTTCAGTGTTTGATGGTTACCTCCTCGCCTGGGTCAGGGAATTGTTTTAGATAGCCCGGTTCACAAAGAAAACACGTTTCAAGTTTTAGGCATGGTCTTAATTTAACCCGTCAGTCAACTTGGGATTAGACACCTGTCCTATGCATATTATTTCATCTGCTGTACTTTCTTACGATTAAGTATTACAAGTACAAAATTGGAAGAAGCAGAATAGCCACTGCTGACTGACTGATTAAGTTGTGTACACTGTACACTGGCTGGACTGTGTTGACTGACACGATGGATCCAAGCTTTAATTGATTTCTTAATAACAAAGGATCATCTGACCACCACCCACTACAGGATGTATATAGGCGCGAGGAGGAGTTTTAGTACTGGAATAGGTTTTTCATAACCTTGGCTGAACTATGACTTAATTTTAAGGTTGAATATTGAGAGGATAGCAATGGCAAATCTTGTTCCTTTAGTCTTTAATGCCACTTTTAGACATATCAATCACCAATGTATTTTCTTCAATTTAGGACATTTCGTTTTCATCTTAATAAATGAGCAGGATTAATATAAACGAACGTTTCAGGGTTAAGATTGAGCGGAGAATATGCAATAGCTGCTGTTTGGCCAGAGAAAGTTGACAAAGAAAAGTTAGTTTTCACATACTTTAGCTAAGCTTACGATTCTACAGAATAGAGGCAGGTTTAAGATTTATTCGAAAAGTATCAGAAAGAAATTCGTTCGTTAGTTTACTTAGAATAATTTGAGATAATTATTATTTCAAATTATTCTACGAAGATACGTAATTTGTGTATTTATGTTTAATATTAAACTTCTTTATTATTACAGATTACATCCTAGTGTGCAGTGGGCGCAGCGAACAAATTGTGTATTTCTTACTATCCTCCTAGAAGATTGTAAAGAGCCGACAATAAAAATTGAACCTAATAACATTGAGTTCAAAGGAATCGGCGGTGCAGACAAAAAACAGTATGAATGTAACATTGACTTGTATGAGCCGGTGGATACCAACAATTCAGCTCATTCCGTTCGGGACCGTTGTATCGAATTCTGTTTGAAGAAAGAAAAGGATGGGCCTTATTGGCCTAGACTGACGAAAAGCCAGCAGAAGCATCATTGGCTTAAAGTAGATTTTAACAAGTGGAAGGATGAAGACGAATCAGATGACGAGAACCCCCGAGGACCTGGTGGTGGTGGCGGCGGCGGCGGCGATGGAGGACCAGATTTCGAAGAGGTGATAATCTTAAACATTGTCAAAATTATGTATATAACTTAATACATCTCTTAAGAATGATTTTAAAATATTACATTATTCCCATTTCAGATGATGCGACAAATGGGAGGATTAGGAGGAGGAGGAGGTGGTGGTATGGGAGGCTTCGGAGGAATGGGTGGAGATAAACCTAATTTAGACGATCTAGACAAGGATGAGACTGACTCAGATGATGAAGATCTCCCAGATCTGGAGTGAAGGGGTTACGCTATGTTTTAAACTCAAAAAAACATGTAAGCATGTTTCTGTCAAGGTATATTGTTGTTTTGTCAGGTTCTCCTATAAAATACAGTATACGTATTGTAAGTTGTAATAAGTAATAAGTAAATTGAAACGATCATTCATTAAATACACTTTGTACATTCAAAGATAATACATGTCTACTTCAGTATCATTACTTCGTTATGGTATCGAGTCCCGGTTAGACGACGACCTTCCCTTTTCACTATTTTTTGTGACTTCTCCCCTTTCGTCGTATTCTTCTCTCTGTATATATAAATAAGTAAGGTATTACATTTACCTATTGACCACATAGTCCATAACTCTCCATTATGTGTCGTAGCACAATGTAATAATTTTAATATGAATTTAAATATCCAAAAAGGCATCTGTTCACGCAAAGTAATTGTTATTAAAAGGTTACTGTTCAAATATTGTTTGTAATCGTATCAAAATTAAATACTTCCTTGTTTTCGTTTGAAATTATTTCACCATTTTACAGGTCTGTAATTTAGCTAGTGTATCCTTAACATTCTCAACACTTTTAGTCTGTGATAATGGTGAACATGAATCATAAGAAAATGAATCTCATGTCTGCTGTTAATGTGAAAGTGCAATGTAATAGGGAAAGGTAAACGGTAAAGGCTATTCTATGCTAGTTTCATCTGCATCCGGCATCGATACAATTAACCAATTAACGACCGTCATGCATATTACTGAGTACTCACAACGAAGTCTGAATTCTTGAAATGAATATGATTTCTAATTTATAACGTGCTAAAACAATTGTTTGCAGCAAGATTTTACGTTGATATATGTCTCGAATCTTTTGTAGCCCACTTAGCATCCTGCGTCGCACATTGTAGAATTTAATTGTGACAAAACGGCTACTACAGGGCATGGAAAACTTTCTCCAAGGTGAAAGTGAAGTAAAACTTGGATTTGGTGGAAAAGGCATGCAAAAATTATGTCTGAATTAAAAGATTGATTTAGCCTTTAGGCCAAGAGAGAAATATTAGCGCGAAATATTTTTTAAAATGCAGATATGATAATGATTGTTCTAAAATAAAGATGTTTTATCTTATGAATCGTGTTACCTATTGGTATGCAATAATATATACAAAGGAGAAAGTTGCTTTCCCTTTTGTGTATTTTATGTATTAGTAGATACACCGAAGAAAGCTAATATTTCCTTTTCTATAGGTTTGTATCACATCACTATGTATTCGCAGATGCAAAGGAGAAAGCTGCTTTCTTTTTTGTCGCAGTTCAGTGATATCAAATAGCTTTCACCACAAAGACTTACATCTAACACCATTATTCTTATAACCTTATTAATTTATTAATGCAGCATATATTATTATTATTTATTTTGATGTTTACGGACAAAGATTGAAAATAAGTGGTCTTGGTATAGAATTACAGTAGCATAGAAAAAGTTTTTTTTAGCCCACTACGCTAAGGTATTCTATTTTCGGTTTTGTTCCACTGCTTCCGAAGTCTAGGAACAAAAGGGAAAGTTGTTGTACCATTAGGCGACTGAATTTGCTCTGCAGGTAAAGGTAATTTATGTGATTGCCTTCACATTGACCACTATGATATTTAATATCTTAAATTCGCTTATGAAATTACAACCCATTATATATTTAAAGATTAGTTATAAACAATACAGTGCTGTCATTTTTGTTTGGGGAACTTTTCCATGCATCGATTGCAGATGGGACATGTTCACAAATACATCTTCAGATTCTTTTGAACGCTTAGTGGAGTTCATGTGCATTGCATTCTGAGACTGTGATATATTATTGCTGATAAACTTACAACATTAACGTTCACTGATGATGTTAGGACCATGATTTACTTTTACAACCTCTATTCAACCCCATTCTCGATAACCAATAAAAGCTGTATAATCAAACCTAAATAAAATTTTATAGATCCACAATGATTAACAATTATAATATTTATCGATTACAAATATAATTGTGGCTAATAATTAAGAACGTACAATAATTATGTTTTTTGAAACATTTCTTTGTATTTAGTGATTAGATTTTAAATTGGTCTAGATTAGGTGCCATTACGTCTGAGAAGATCACGAATAGATGCTGGAACCAAGCGATTTATATGCCATGTTCATAAAAAATAAGTTAATTTGTTCGTCATGTGAATTTCACAAAATTTATTCACCAAAAGTTGATTTAACTGTAAAGATTACGTTGTAATTTTACGTGGATATATCTGATTTTATTTTGTCATTTCTGAAGAACTTGTGAGACGATAACAAGAGTATTGAATATTATTTCGGTCGTGTTACTTTCATATATTGCTCGAGTAATGGTGATAAATCAGATATTGCTAGGTGTATTTCCATATGGCTGGGTGGCATTAGTCGGTGCCATCACCATAATCCCGTTTGCCAACGTTTAAACGATCAGGGGCTGCTGTCACGTTGAAACCCAGTATTCTCGAATCAACCTTTTGCATTTTTCCTTTCTTTCCTTTCTTGCTTTTTGCCTGGAAACAAAACCAAAAACTGTTTTAGCACATTCATGTATAACTTCAAAAACAAATAGTATTATTTATTAAACCACTCAACTCAACTCATAATTTCTCTCATATCTCTTAACACACTTTTCATATAGGAATACGACAGAAAGTCGAATCAGTGTCAAATAAATAATCAGTTGCACATAAGCACATTACAAATATACTTTGGAGAGCATCAGGAGTCAGGGTTTGGCTGGGACCGTTAAATAATAGTAATCCCAAAATTACACATGTATCTTTGACTTCATTGTATGCTACCTATTGACCGACTGAATTCAAACGATGATGGCTCACTTTACTTAACTAAATCTTTCGATAAAGCATTCTACACAGACATACAATTGCAGAATTACACGTAGCTAATCCCTTAAAAGAATTTACTTATGGCAAACATCATGATAATAATAATTATTAGTTTAAAACAAAACAGTAAGTGTACACAATAGGATTATGTAAACAATGATATATTTATGCAGACAACCCTCTGCATTATTTGGTACTTACCACCATGAACCCTTGCTCCTGATGCTCGTCTAGTCCCTGATGATAGTACGATTCATCCCCACGACCCTCATCCTCAGCCTGCCCTACCCCTGACCCCCCAAAACTTTGATATTCTGATCTCATTTTAGATTTCCTCACCTTGACTTCTTGAAAGTCATTTTGATTGGGATTTATAGCGCTCGCTGGACGGCACAAATTATCCTCGAAAGCACCACCGTCATCTTTTTCTTTACGAGCATTTTTCCAGCGAGAACGTCTTTCCAAAAAATCACGTCCGAACTCCCTAGCTTCACGTCCATCTCCTAGGTACGAGCGAACATAATCTCCAACTTCATAAGGAGATTCTACTTCCTTAAGAAAAGCAACAAATGTCGGGATGTCAACAGATCCGCCACCAATTGACTCCACACTTTCAAAACACCAACGTGTAAAATCGTCTTGGAAATTTGTCTGGGGAACTTTTCCATGCATCGTTTGTTCATGGAACATTTTCATAAATACATCTTCAGATTCTTTTGAACGTTTAGTGGAGTTCATGTGCATTGCATTCTGTGGTTGATTCTGAGACTGTGATATATTATTGCTCAATTGGTTTTGTATGGTAGCACTCATTGTCTGATTTTGATTATTGCTAGATGGAGAGGTCGTTTTCCCGTGCTTCCCTCCGCTACTATTACTTGTTGTAATAACAGGTTCATCCCATATTCCACCTAAAACAATCAATAAGAATCAAGTCACTCCTCCCTTCCCACAATTATGTGCCTAATTGTTATTATGTGTTCTTTTACACATTAAAGCACATCTAGCAAAATTGTGTTTTTCAATTTCAGTTCAACAAATTATTTACCATTAGTCTTATTTGAAGGATTAGGAGCATTCAAGGAAGCCCTATTGGCCCAAGTGAGATGGGAACTCCAAGCCTGTTGCTGTTGATGATGTTGTTGAATCATAGCTCTTTGCTCTCGCTCCTTCTGCTGTTGCTGCAACCCCAAAAAATAAAATCAATAAATTATATCCCGTGTTAATAGCCCACAAAATTTTAATGAATTGCAACTAACCTTGGATAATTTTGCTTGCTCCTCTGCTTGAATTTCAGTTAAGGATTTTATAGCAACTTTTTGCTGCGGAGCAGCTCCCTGTGCCCATTTTAAACTAAGCCCACCTTTACCCTGTTGTTGCTGTCTTAGTTGCTCTTGCTGTTGAAGTTGTTGTTTCTTTTTCAGCATTTGTTGCCTCATTAATTCTTCTTGCTGTTGCTTGACAGCCTCTTCCTGTTGAATTTCAAGAAGAGTGCGTGCCTGCCCCGATGTGTTCTGAGGTTGCATTGACGAATTCCAAGAGAACCTTTGCTGATCTTGCTGTTGCTGCAATTTGGCTTGTTGCTCCTGTCGTTCTCGTTCTCTCTGCTGCTGCTCCAATAGTTGTTGCTGTTCCAACCTTTGCTGCTCTTGTCTCTGCTGTTCAAGACGCTGTTGTTCTAGACGTTGCTGCTCTTGCCTCTGTTGTTCCAATCTTTGCTGTTCTTGTCTTTGCTGTTCAAGGCGCTGCTGTTGCTCTAGACGTTGTTGTTCCTGACGTTGCTGTTCCAACCTCTGTTGCTCCAACTGTTGTTGCTGAAGACGTTGTTGTTGTAAAATAAGCTCTTTCTGCCGAGCCATTTCTTTCTGTCGTGCCAATTCTGCTTCATGTTGTTGTTTTAATAGTTCTTCTTGCTGCTTTTGTAATAAATACTGTTCCTGCAATAAATAGTAAAAGTCAATCTCTTCATTAGTAACTGGTATTTTGTCACGTATTTACACCACATTGCCTTTTCATCCTTTGACTATTGACATTATTATGAATAAACATACTTCTCTGATTTTTCTTTGTTTCTCTCTCTCTCTTTCCTCAGCCTCTTGCCTCTGCTGTTCCTCTAGTCGTTTTCGTTCATCTTCTTCCTCTAGTAACCTCTTACGTTCCTTTTCTTCTTCGTCCTTTCTTCTACGAAGTAATAACTCTTCTTCCTGCTAAAAAAACCCAAAAAGTTGTCTAAAGCAAGTAGGTTGTGTCCTAACTAATTTCCTATTATATGTCCTCACTGAGAACTAATAGGAACTATACAGCAACTATGACTAGAAAATGTCTACAGATAATTTTCCCTCCGCTTAAACTCTTTAAGTAACTGATACGTAAATACATACCAGTTTTTGCGCTTTGAGCAATTGTTCACGATAGTCCCACACAGGACCACTTGAGTTTTGCATCCACTGCTGTTGAGGAGGTTGAGAACCGTGTTGATGTACTGAATTAGGAGTGGAGTTCATTCCCCATTGATTAATAGGATCCATTTTCCCACTGTTGTTGATTTTATGCTGCTGAGTATTAGCCATATTAGTAAGCTGCTGAACTAAAGATTGAATAGGATCTGAAGGAGGAATCGGCGATTTTCTCACATCCATCTGAATAATAAGATTTAAAATTAATGAAAATGTCCTCGTATCATTATTCCTTAATTTAGGCATGCCATAAAGGTTTAAAATAGAAAATAGTAGTAAAACCAAATAAAAATCACTTTTTCTCTTACTGGAGCGGTCATCTGTTGCTGAATATGGGGATTAAGAAATTCGGGTTTAATGTTTGGTTGTGTGTGAGGAGGTTCACCACTGTTTTTTAGCTGTAAATGAAACAGAGGCATAAATACTTGTTTGAAAAACTTAATACATACATTAATTGACAAACATTCTAAATTTGGAATTGGATTGGATTATAGAGTTAATAAAATAATAAAGGAAGCGCCTGCAATTAAGATAATACCTGCTGAGCTTGTCTTTGAAATAAAGCTTGCAGATGTTCGATTGGGTTATTACTATTTTCAATATTAGGACCATGAGCTTTGGCATAATTAAGAAGCATTATCTGTTCAGGTGTCAATCCTACCGTTGCTGTATTCGCTCGAGTGGCTTGGTGTTGAGTTGTTTGTATCGTAGATCCTTGCCACCCTTCTTCCTTCCTAACTCCTCCGTGACTTAGGCTGCAAAAAACGAAGAAAACTCTCATTAATATTAAATAAAAATGTGAATCAGAAAAAAAAATCAAACCCGCCATTTAAATAATTTTAATTACTGCGATGTTACAAGCAAAACATTTGACAAAATTACTTCATTAAATATTGTTGCTGTTGCTGTTGTTCTCTCAAAATATTTTGTTGGGCGAGCTGTTGTTGTTGTTGTTGTTGCTGTTGCTGCTGCTGTTGTTGTTGCTGTTGTTGTCTTTGGTGAAACTGAGCCTGAAGATTTCCATCTTGAATATGATCTACTAAGGCACTTGAGTTTGGCTCCTGAAATGCAAAAGATTCAAAAAAAAAACCTAAAGTTAGCAACAATTTCAAAGCCTTAAAAATATATGTAAAAAGTATAAAAGCGTAAATGTAGAGTATTAACCGGAATAGGTGCGGGTGGTGGTGATTCGCTGTGAGCTGCAAATGGATTTCTAGAATAAAGCTTTCCCATCTCCGCTAGTGTGATAAAAACCTTGTCACACTCTCGACGAAGCAGGAGATTACCAGTAAAATATCCCTGGGTATACCATTGAGCCATTTCGTGAGTGGCGAAAGGCCCTTGAACACTGCCTTGAGGATCTCTATAAAACCATATGTCCATTGATGCGGGCGGGGAGGACGTTTGGGCGGGTAAGGAGGGGACATTGGGGACAACATTAACATTTGCAGGGACACCGGATACAACTCCTGGATTTCCAGGGCCAGTTGCACTCAAATTATTATTAGTAACTGTTGTGGCTGAACTAGAGGCATTCACAACATTTATCTGAGCTTGAGAGTATGAAACATTCTGGTTATTTTTTAAGCTGTGCGGAATTGCAGACGTTACTCGAGATCCAGAACCATCTTCCTCTATAAGCTTGGCTACCAAATTGTCAGCTTCTTCAGTCATACTACAAACACAGCAACCACGTTAGGTTAGCCCCATTCATCCGTTGATTATATCTTTACTCATTGTGGGCAGTGAATGCTTAAACTGCCATTTGCAATATACTTTGAATTTTGATAAGTGTAGGATAATAAATGAACATCTAAATACCTCCGGTAATGCTCTTCTTCAGTATGCCTCTGAATAGACGAAACTGTTTTGGAAGCTCGAATATCAATACTTTGTTTTTGATTAGTGAGACTTTCGGGATGACCCATCTGATCATTTTTCACATTTTGGTGGTGCTGTTGCGATTGGGACAACACCGTATGAGACTGATTGTGAGAATGTTCTAATACATGGTGATGCGAAGATTGCTGCTGAGACTGATGTTTCCCTTGCGAAGAAGACATAGTGCTCATATCCTCTCTATGACTTAATTCGGACTTTTTATCAAGGATGTTATTACTATTTTGGCTATGAGAGTTGGTAGGGTATTTGTCCGAAATGTCATGATTGCGGTACGAGGACGGGTTATAATGGTCATTTTCTATGGGGGGCTCTATCTCCTCTTGTACAGCCGGGGGAATCACAGCTTTCATATTATCGCCTCTTTCAGGGGTTCGCTTTTGTACTACAACAATCATAAAAAAGGATGAGTTACACTCTCAACGGTCTAATTAAAACTGAGTCATTATCAATCCCTTAATAATAAATTCAACTTACCTCTGTCGTTTTGAGATCCATGAGGCTCGGATTCATTTTTCGACTCTTTGGACTTTCCATCACCAACCCCTTTACTATCAAAAGAATTATTTTTGCTACTATTCCGATCTTCGCCATGAAAAGCCCCACTTGAATCAAACGTTCCACTTTCTTCACAGGGATTGTCTCTAGCCCTGCACAAGTTACACAAAAGAATCTATCTTAAGAATGTATCTTAAGCTCAATATTTTACCGTTCATATTAAAAAATAAACCAATTTGTAACAACCTCAGTACCCGATTCCGTCTTTCTGAATTACTAAGTACTTACTGCTCTTCTTAAAAACTAAGAGAATTAAAATAGTTGCCGTAAATACCATTCTGGAAGGTTGTCTTGAGCCCCATCTTCGCTCCAACTTTTATGAAGTCGTCGTCCTCCTGCAGATCTTGGTGCATCCTCATCGTCCTCTCTCCTCCAGCGGGGTTTACGCCATCCATCATCATCTTCATGACGTCTGCCTCCTCCTCCGCCTCCGCCGCCGCCACTACCGCCTCCTCCTCCGCCGCCGCCGCCTCCTCCATACGATTCACGTGTTCTCCAACTTCCGCCTCTAGCGCCGCCATCCTCAGGAGGGGAAGGACCAGGACCACTTAAATTTCCGTTTCTTTCAGCCCAAACTCTCTCATGTGCACTCTAAAAATGTCAAACACAATAATAAATATTTATTGTCTATTACACAATACTCCATATGTAACTGTACTTTTCTCGAAAAAAACAGAAAATTAAAAAATTGACTAAGAATAAATTTTTACTTTTATTACCTGAGAACGTTCAAAGGTTCTAGGTCGGGAAAATGATCTGTCTTCTTCTTCGTGTGGTCTGCCATAATAGCCTCCACCTCCCCCTCTGCCGCGACCCCCTCTGCCACGCTCTATTCCCGATCCTCTTCCACGGATAGCATACCCTCCTCTTCCAACAGTTATGGGCCCTGAACCCCCCTGTCTGGATGACTCAGGTTGCGGTATATGCCAAATCCTCTGCAAAATTACAACAGGTTAACCCAATTAATAAGGATTTATTATTTAAATTGAAATTGCCATTTATAGAAACATTATCATCACTACGACTAACAATTTCGTCTTCTGAAGGCTGTGAAAATGCCAAAGGTGGTTGCATTTTTTCGACATAAAGAGTTTGAAATTTATCTAAACATGGCGGTGGCGTAAAATTTTTGTCGTAGAGAGTCAACATTTCTTCTCGAGTGTAACTGTGTTCAGAAATTTTAAAACGATTTGGATTGCTGCTCATTCCAGGTGGAGTACTTCCTCTTCCTTCTCTTCCTTGATTCTGATGAACATGGTGCTGTTGGTATGACTGTTGATACTGTATGGAAGATGCTGAGACGGATGAATAGTCTCTGTTAGATCCTCCTCCTCCGACAATACCTGTACCTCCTCCTCCTCCACTGCCTCCACTCCACCCTCCTCCAGAAGGACCCGTTCCTCCAGTGCTTCCACTGTCAGACGACAACGCTCTTAACCAATCAGGACCAAACTTTAATGACGCGTCCCCAATTTTCGGTTGCATCGGCATAGGTGACATGCTGAAATTGAAATTAAAACCTATTAATTGATTACTGATATTGATACTCACGACTTGCATACAAATTAAACCATTTCAACCTCCCATAAACAATAAGCAATAAATAAAAAGTACAACTAGCAACTAATAAAAGAATGATTTAAGAAATCTTATTCTCAAGTGGCTCTAGCTATAGTTACGTTTCAATCAAGTGCTATCTAACTAAAGTGAATTAAAATATTTCTCATAACGAGCACGAGTACATATAATATATACCATGTTCAATGAGCACAGAGCCTGTAGCTAAGAATAAAGAAATGCTCGTCATGAATCTATAGACAATGAAGACGAAGAGTGAAGCACTAAATAGATTAACAATTAACTAAAGCCGATTCTGGGCACAGAGGTGTGTCACTGTGGAATATAACGAACGAAAGTATTACTTTTGCTAAAATATTTGCAATAATTTCTACACTGCACTTTAGAGATTAGTCAGACTAGACTAGACATGCACAACAACCAGTCAGTCACTAGACACATTGATGACGATAGGCACATCCCAAATCCTAATCTACAGCCAGAACTATGTCGATTTAATTATCCAATGAAACAGTGAGTCTCTATAATAGTCACTCACATGGCATGGCATGGCCCACGACCATATCATGCAATTTAATAGCTTTAGAGACTATACTACACATTTGCCTTTGTTATTGCTAACACTCACACTCTTTTGATATCAATCTATCTAGCTAGCTATGAACAATGTAGTACAACATTATTATAAGTGAAAGAAAGCAATGTAGCACTACTAGCACTATGTGACTTGCTTTGTTTATCAAAAACAGAACAGTGAGTTTCGCATAATGTAGACCCAAAGATCCAACATAGACGATAGTGCCGACTCGATATAACACAAAGATGTATTTTTAGGCTTATGTGATTATCTGTTATTTGGAACAAACAAACGCTAGTATTTTTAGAACTTTGTACCTACGCCGGCATCTGCGATGAGGACAAATATTATTTTTCAATGACCATTACCGTGATATTATTCAATTCAAGGGAAGCAAATAAAATTAAGGGTCAATTTTTTTTAATCTATTAGTTATTTTCTCTATTCTTCGCCTATAGCTTTTGGTGGTTAAATAAAAAGGCCGAAAGTTGAATAACTCTACTACTCTGATATACTAAACATAAGCACAGACGAAAGTAGAACACACATTCACAATTCACACACACATACCTAAGTACACACATGACAAAATCCTATCCCAAATAAGACTACTCAGTAATCAGTTATGGGATACCGGTGGCATAGTTGGTATCAACAATTCTTGCCACTGCCACTATTCACTACATTGTGCATATTCCTTGACGGCACTTGCTGTTTAGCATAAAATTATCTATATAGGTACACATGGTCTTTGAAAAAAAAATGCCATAAGACCATATGGAAAACACACTTTACACAATCCCCATTAATGCTGAAAAATCTTAAAACTACTTAAAAATAATATCCAAATTATTATCTCACCTTTTGCTTGGCATTCTACAAATGTTATTTTCCGGTTCGTCAACTAGTATGACTTTTCAGTCAAGGTTTTATCGATAGATGAATTGGATTTGAAATCCACTACACGGTTTCAATATATTTTTCTGGCCCTCTTCAGTTATAATATAAACAACAACGATTTTCTCTAAATCGTATGGATTCTGAATGCAATAACTTCTTTACAATTTAATTGAATTGTGAAAAGTCAACTATTAAAAATTATTTTGTTTCACCTATGGAGAATGACAAAGTACATATACACTAGTAATACTTAGACTACACATATCATTGCAAGACGACATAAATTCACGAATAAATATGGAATGATCTGACAACACTATTGACAGAACAGTTTATAAAAGTTGTCAGCGGAACCTTATGAACATTAATGGGTTTAAGGAGTCGAATTTGAATGATCTCACAATGCGATCAAGTATCTTTAGTGTCTCTGACGACAGAAATGGTAACGGTATAGTATCGAGCTTACTAGCCACACTAACCACGATGTATATTAACTTTGCACGTCCGCTTGTTATAAATATATCGAATTAATCAGCCACAAACCTAAGACTTTTCACAAATAGTCACTTCACTGTTACTCACAAAACCTCGATAACTCCAAAACTGACTTTTCTAACGTCAATTGTGCTGACGCGTATAGAGGCGACGAGACAAGTAGTTAGTTGCATTTATTGTAACGGCCAATGATTTGACAGTAGAATTAGACGAATGTACTGGACGAAAAACTCCTCTGTGCGATCAATTCTAAAAAAAAAATTAAAAAACAATTTACAAAAACACCCATGATTTATGACAATAATTCGTAGAAAAACCTACAAGATTCTGTACGTTTTATTTTCAAGCATACACGTTTTACCGTTTATATTTATTCCAAAAGTTATCGCGTAAAGGCAGTACTAAACTTAAAATTATTAAAATTAATCACGCTTCAATAAACATAAACATCAAAAAAATAACAATGGCTATTGTTGATTTCTTTGCTAAAATTGCAGCTGACGTAATTTTGAAATACTTTTCTGACAAGAATAATATTTACAACTAATTGGTTTTTAACTCGCATTGCAGACCAAAAACATTATTTACTCACATATTATGATATTTGAGTTTGAGGGAGTAATTTGCGGTTGGGGATTGTTTTAATTTTTAAATTATTCCAATGGAATGCTACAAATATTCATTTAAATGCAAAGACTTTTTATTTTTACTGGTTAATTGTATTAAAGATACTTTTAGGGATTCACATTTGGATATTGTCTACATTTTGTTGAAAATTGGCAAACATTGTCATTTTGCTTTGCGAAAATTGATAATACAAATAAGAGTAGTACTACAATGCTCGAAACAATATGGATATATAATTTTAATTTACTGTTAACAAAGCTTAAAATAGTGACATTCAAAATATAAAACCTGCTTACCATAACCGCACTCACATAACACAAATCCTCAGAGGTCAGCTCTCAGCTGCTGAAGAACATCCACTATCCAAATTTTCGATTCAACTCAAGAATTTCACTTCATGATCTGGCAAATGACAAAAATGGCTATAAAATAATTTCCGAATTAAATGAATTATAATGAATAGTTTTAATTACGAATTTAATACAGCCTAATGCTTAACTGGTGTTGTACCCCCTGAGTGAAATTGACCACTTGATTTGACTATTTGACTGTTTTAAAAAAAGCATATTACTTTGTTACTTGTTTCCGTTTAATTGATGCCCATGACAAAAGTGGGTGATCGTCACGGGACGACAGCCAACAGCATAACATGCGTATGCTGTATTGTGTGTGTGGTGAAAGGCACAAAGGTATTTATACCACGATTACGCTTTATTTTTGCAAGACACTAAAACACTAAATTAAATATAAGATAAATGCAATTTAAAATAGAGTAAAAATAATAAAATTCTACAGGATATATATCATATATCATAGCATAAAATATGTTGACAATTTAACAAGTAAATTGTTAGCTACAGCTGAAGAGTTTACTTACTAATCTTTAGAATTATTCTCTTTACTAATTCATATGTGACATATAAATTCTGAAATATAGAATGTTATCAAGATTTTTTCTTAATTGAAATTGTATTGTATCCAACAATAAAATAGCATTTTGTAAATTGTCAAATGTGTAATGTATATACATTCTATACAATATTGTTTATGTTGTTGTGCCTCGTACCCAGTCACCAGTGCTTATTAAACGTATGTTCAAATTAAAGCTTAACTGATTAGAATCTTAGTGCTTATTTTGTAATTATTATTACTGTCAAAATATGTTACTAGTTGTAAGTTAGATACTTACCACTATAATACATTAAAGGTTGACGTTGACGGTAATAAAAAGAAAATACTTGAATGACTTGATCTGCTTCTACAGCATAAACAATAAGGCAAAGTGACTGACTGGTGGTCTTCCTGTGGTTCAAAGATGAAAACCGTCGACCATACGACTGACGATGTCCAAATTCAA
The DNA here is from genome assembly GCA_009936455.2 of Tomocerus minor. Lineage (NCBI taxonomy): Eukaryota > Metazoa > Arthropoda > Collembola > Entomobryomorpha > Tomoceridae > Tomocerus > Tomocerus minor. The sequence continues at coordinate 19,350 of JAAAYG020016224.1, forward strand.
AATCCGACCAAAACCAACCTGATTATGAATGAAATGGTAAACACCAATTATTAGCAATACACTGACGAAACGACATAAAATACCTTTCTTTAGTTAAAACACGATTGAGAAAATGGGAAAGCACAAAATGTACATTTAATAATTAGTCAAAAACCAACAATATGCAATATGATTTGATACTAGAGCAGGCAGTAGTTGTGTAGCGTAGCAAAGTAGCAATAATAGACATACAATACATACGAGATAGGAAGAAACAGTCAATGCAATGCAATGCTGTGAGTGTAGAGTACAATACGCAGCAAACAACAACAACCAACAACTCCGACAACTCGATTTGTAAATTGAATGTTATAGAAAGAATGTAGAATGGCTTTGCTTTGCTTCGTTCGACTTCGACTGCTTCGGTTATTCTCTTTCGCCTATCTATTCTATTCTATACTTGCTCAATGCATTCATTCGCATTCTAGTCCTAGCCAAGTCATAGTCCCTGTCCTAAGCCCTAGTCTAGTCTTGTCATCTAGTCCTCTATCTAACTCTTCTAGTAGTCCAGTTCGTCTACTCCTTTAATTTTCGCGTATGCTCATCTCTATGCTTCTTTAATGTTACAATGATTCTGCTCAAGTAAACTCGTTGTTGTGTGGCTTGACGATTCACTGATCTCTCCGAGTATCATCAACTTCTAGTTATAGTATCAAGAACGTGCAAAAGATATATAAAATTATTTAAATGTTCCTGAATTGTCGTCCCGTACTTTTAGTACAGTACCAGCTAAAAGAGTGCAGAATTCAGGATGTATTAGGACATAATACGAAAATGCAAATACGAAAGTACCTTTTTCATATTCTTAGTATTATCCAAGGGGGGTAAATCGTCATAGAGATAAGGATTTTTTCTTACTAAAGTGGCGAAATTTCGGGATTTCTTTTGAAATCTACTGTGACGTAAACAAACTATTTACTTGAAATATTTTTCATTGCATAGATGTGCTAAGGCTAATGCCTGTCGCTCAACCTAGTAATAATTTGTTTGCTGTCCCAGTAGATCTCGGGACCCTTTCCATGTAAATGACTGAAATTTCGCCACCTTAGTAAGAAAAAATCCTTATCTCTATGACGATTTACCCCCCTTGGTATTATCTACCATTCGTGCATTTTCAAAGTTACTAAATGGATTCAGGATTGATCAATTTTTGAAATGGAGTAATGATTAGTGATTTCCATGACAAAAGTTTGCATCATTTCAAGGGGGACATTTCAAGCATTTTCATTGCATATCAATTGTTGCTGTATACCAAGGGGGGTAAATCGTCATAGATATAAGGATTTTTTCTTACTAAGGTGGCGAAATTTCAGTCATTTACATGGAAAGGGTCCCGAGATCTACT
>JAAAYG020016246.1:0-20724 GCA_009936455.2 Tomocerus minor
CAGGTCCGTTTCTCCAAAATGGGTTACCAACGTTTTATAAGTAGGCGGCTACAAGCTTATAGAACCTGGGTAACCCTTTTTGGAGAAACGGACCTGTAAAAGTATGTGAAAGTATTTTTGTGATGTTCAGGGATATGTGTAGATTGGTTCTGGTGAGTATGAACCCAATCTGACTACTTTAGGGGAGGGGGTAGGGGTACCCTAGAAGTGGGGGTATGTAACGTTATTGGTGTCTATCGTCTTCTCCATCATTCTAGGAGTCGAATGGCACTAATTTCAACTCCCCAGCTCTTTTGTGGGTGTAGTTGTTAATTGTTTTGCAAAAAAAGTGCCCAAAAACCCCAACTTTGACCCCTCACAGGGTGCACCCTATACATTTTTTCGAGAATCTGTCCTAACCAAAAATGCTCAGAGAGATGATGTCTACAAAATAAAAAAGTATGAACATCTTCCACCGATGCCTGTTAACCAAAGACGGTGGGCCTACCTCTTTTCTATCAAAAGTGTTTCAAAGGTTTCCAACACTTTGATTTATAAAAAGCAACGGCTTGCCGTTCCTTTTTATAAATCAAATTCATTTGGCTTTGCATTGTTAACCCGGGCAGCATGGTTCAGATGTGTACATGTCTCATCACAGGTACAGCAATGTGTTCATTCACAGCTGGTGCCCACGGTATACACGTACCAAGGTGCCCAGTACCTTCACTATAATAGTGGCTTTGTTCAGTACAATTTTAAAATGTCATTGTATAGTCATTGAAAGTTGTAAATTCATTTTTACAATGCTAATTTTAATTTTATTTATATTACAGAATATAAAGGAGAAGTATAAGAAGGATCCAGCGACTTTTGAAAAGGAAAAGTTGGCGAATAAGTAAGGGAATAATTGTATTTTATGTACCTTAAATGCTTATAAAGTAAACACTTAAATTGAAATATATTTTTCAATAATAAGAAAAAGATGTCGGAAAATATTGGAAGAAATAGAAGATGACAAGAATTTTATTGATGTGAATCGTAAAGCGCTCCGCAAAGAAAAATTACAAAAGAAAAAGGAGAAAAAGACAGAAGAATTGTTAGCCAAAACAGCGAAAAACTTGCAAAGCCTTTTCGTCCCGGATGAAATGTCTACCTCAGTAGTAGGAAAACAATTTCTAATTAAATATCAATTTCTAAATCAATTACAGGTCAAGGAACTAAATCGCGTTAAAATTGGAAATAAAAATGAAATCATTCTTATAAAGAGCAGTATATATCTATATACTGCTCTGTACTTATATTTTATGTACAATGTATATATCTTATATAAACACTGTATATATCTTACAAGAATGTTATATTACATCAAAAATATGAAATTGTAATTTTTATACATTTGATATCAATATCGTCATGTGCTACGATATTCAAATAGATTTACAAGCGAGCTTAGTACACAACAAACTAAAAAAGTAGCTAAAATGAACAAAGTACTTAAATTCAATCACGGAGTATAAAGTTAAATTATAAACTAACCCATCCTTATCCTTAAGTACTTAAATTCATGGAGTTACAGGATTTAAAGTTTACAAACATTTATAATAAACCACCAGTTTTCCACAATGTTCATTAATTAATATCTAGATATTTAATATTTCTGTAGATTCCGTCAGTTCCTAAAAAAAGAAGAATAATTTTAGAAGAATTAAGTGACGATGACGAAAGTCGTCGTAGATCTGTTCCAGGGAATAACAGAACTTCCTCGTCATCAACAACTTCTGGATTATTAGGAGTTAATGAACAACCGATACATCAGCCTAGAAGTAAACGCGAAAAGGCCATGGAGGATTTAAAAAAGTTATTGGACGAAAGAAATGGACGAAATAAGAAAGTACGTCCAGTGAGTAATGAGCAGCAACGACCTGTCACTCAAGTACAAATGATCAATAACTTCGACAGTGACGAATTTGTGAACAATCTTTTGACATCTTCCAACTTTGAAATTGCATTTGATGATGGAGCTAAAGTTACATTTAGTCATACGACATAAATATATTTTGTCTAAGTAGTTAAATTATGTAGATGATGTACATATATTTTTTAAACGCAATTTTTTGGTATTTCCATTGCGTGTAATAATAATATTTCATATATACAAATACTGAACTGAAAGTGTATATTACAGGGACCATATTTTAAATATTTTTGTAGGTACTGAATGAATGAAATATTGCCTCAGAGTACAGTAGTAGAATCTCAACTTTTATACTCAATCTCTTAGAGCATTAGTAACGGATTTTAATACTGATTTTAGTATCGCAGAATTTTTTAGATTTGGAAATATATCATATCTGCAGCTGATTCGATTTTAGATGTAATCTAAAATGAAAAGAATCACATTAGAATAATACGGATATATTATGATTGACTTCGTAAAATATGATAATACAATGCAAAATAAATATTTATTTTATGTATTTGTTATGAAATAAATTAATAAATATTTTCCACAAATATTAAAATGACATTACAACATACAGTATAAGTATTTTTTGGGTTATTTTTTTATTCCTTCAAATACCCGTATAGCAAAAGAAGACATTCCCAGTCAGGTCCAACAGTAGCTCTTGAAAGGTGATGAAAATTCTTGAGGCGAGGGGCTAGATAGGGTAGGTAAATATGTTGCCGGCTGCACTAACAATTTACTGTCGTCTTTTAAGGCTCCATTCTATGGTGATGATGTTTCCAAAAATAATAAAATTGCGAACATATACGACGTGATTAGTGATTGCTGAAACCTCACCTGACTTTTGTCGATATTACAGAAAATTCATTACAGTCGAAGTCTGCAAGGCAATCGAGCAAAATTTCGCGATCTAAAAAGTTTGCTAGTAACCGTTGTGTTGTTGTCAATGACAATAGTAATAGTAATGTCTGATACGCCTTGATTTGTTCTTCCGGTCAAGTACGAGGCAAATGGACAAGTATATATTTTTTAAGTTCCTTCAGAACTCTTTGAATCATCAATCAAGAAAGACACAGGGAATCGATTTTAATTTAATGAGAACTACACCCAAAAAATCCTAAAAACAGTATCTACATTTTGGATAGATGGCTTCTTTATTTTTTAAAAAATATTAAAATATTGAAATTCTGAAAGTTATAGAAAATACGCTAAATTACGTCAAAAAACGACAATCTATCCAAAAAATTTGAATCCCCCAAAATGTAGATAATGTTTCTGGGATTCTATTGGTGTAATTCTTATTAAAATCGGTCAAATACTTCAAGTCTGATTCAAAAAGTTTTACGACAAGTTTAACATGAAAACCGAGTAGACAACCGTTTTAATGCAAATTGTATAGAATGGATCTTTAATTTTTAATAAGCCAAAGAGAATCCTTGAAGATGTAATAATTTCTGTTTTCAGATGTTCTGTAAACATAGTTTACACAACCACATACACCAATACCTAGTTGAATTTATTATAATTATCACAATTATTACAACGTAAGTATCAAATAATTTACATGTAATATTTTATATCACTACTCTTTCATATTTATTGCTTTTCCTTTTTCTCGTTTGGTATTCTGAGTCATTTTGTCTGTCATAATATAAGGCAGAAGAAACTTATAAAATGCAAGTGTTTCTCTCTGCCTAGCAGTTTGGAAGTGAAGTGAGATCCAGCCATGCATGAGCATGAGTGAGCCTTTATGAAATCATGTAGACAATGAAATCCAAAAAAATTTCTGCAAATTTCTTCATTTCAAATGTTAAACTTGGGGATTTACGTTGTGGCTTGGGTTTTAGTAATTTTTATATGAATATATAACTTTCTTATCGGGAAAGAATTTGGGGACATATGCCAGGGACATTGTGGCACTGTCGAATGTCTTGTCATTTCATAACTTTGGGAGATATGGCCTTGCTTATGATTTTTAACATTGGGGAATGCAATTTAGAGGAATATAAGTAGTCTCTTTGGTCTGTAAATCCAAGCGACCTTACTTTGGGACGTCTATGGTTCACTTGCAATCACGTGGGTGCCTCCTGCCACCATTTAAAAAAAATATTTTCTTGGATTTTATGACTATAATGTGTTTATAATTTACCGTTTGAAATGAAAAAAATTGTTGAAATTTTCTCGGATCTCATTATCTACATAATTTTATACGGGCGCCTTGAGCGACCGAGCTTAATTTTTTGGACTCCCAAAATATATAATATAAGTGAGTAAAAGGCTGTAGACGATATACACAGTGTATGCCGACTTCCTATCAATGTAAAGCTATAAGGATTCATATATTTAAAGTTGTGTTTCGTCGCAATGATATACAATGGCATTACACTTTTGGGCTCAATTAAAAGTTGAACTTTGTCATTAAGACTTCGGAGTAAAGTAGGAGTCTAAAGTTTTTGTTTTTATATTTTTGCTGTTAGAGGCCGACTTGGCACCCCGTCCTCGTTTAGCACCTCTGGACGAATGACTCCCTTCTCCACCCCTAATTCTTTTTTTAGGGCTACCACTTTTTTTAATCTTTATGGTAGATGTCTGTACATCCGCAGCAGGAAGGGCCGGTAAGCCATTTAACTCTCTTTGCAAATCCTTGGCAAAGTGGTAGTCCATGTGAGAAACTAAATCCCAAATGTAAAATGTTTTTCCACAACGTTCACAAACGCTTGAAGAAGAACCTGGCGACGGATCACTGGAAGTCGTAACTGCAGGGGCGTCGATTTTAGCCGGACTTTTAATTTGAATTTTTATATCAGAAAAATGGGGTTTTAAATCACGCTTCTGAGATACATCGACAGCTTTGAATGTGAAAAATGATTTCTTATTTGGTGATATTTCCTCTACAGGAATTTCCGTTTCATTGGAATGGCTGGACGCATTTTTGATATGTTCTTCTTCAGAGGAAACGTCAATAATGTTAACGATACCAGCGGAGTTTGTTATAGAAGATGCTTTTGATTCAATGGGAGGGATCTTTTCTTCTACAGTCGCATCTGGCTTAAAAATTGATTTCAACTTAGTAGTATTATTATTTGACATCTTTTTAGCGACAGGTTCTGGTGGGGGAAGACTTGGAACTAACGGAAAATATTTGTCTATCTTTCCATAGTTTATTACGTCTAGTTCATCTTCAAACTTGGAGGCGATGAGACCCAAAACGTTGATGGGAAGCACACTAAATAATGACATTAGTTTACATTTAGAACTATCTTTAGCCTTATTTTAATAAATATTGTTCTACTAAATAACAATTATATCGTCGACTAGATTTGACTTACCCTAGTGTATGATAAAGTTTTTCGACGACACTGTAAGCCTCGGCAGCCATTCTTTCACAATTATAGTGGGGCACTCCGCAAGATCTGGATATTGCGTTTTGATTTTCGAATTTTATATGAAGAGTTAGTACTTTGGCCTTCCGGTTATTCTGTGAATTTTAAATTAGCATTGATTGGTATTTGACACAATTTAGTAGTGCTAAGAAAACAATTATTATATTTTATACAATTGTATTTATGAAAAAAATCCATACCATCTCCAAATCTTTCTGAATGCGTTCGACAACTTCCGCGCTAAGCTGGTTTAACCAAAATTTCGTCTGCAAAGAACATTTACATATCATGAACAAAGATTAAAAAGAAAAATTCATGGACATACTATTAGTATTAATAAATATTTCTATATACATTTATAAATATTGTTAAATAAGTAGGAAAAATGTAGAGAAAAGTAATCAAATTGAACTGGTGCCACTGGTGCGTCATACCTTTTCTTTTGTGACAAGGGCTTCGGGCCCAAAAAAGTTTTTGTTACATCCAATGGATTTTGCTAGCTGTCTTGGAGTAACTAATTCGTCATCATAACCTCTCACCAATTGGTAAAGCCAATTACTAATAAATAAAATAAAAAAGAGTGTAAATGTAAAACATAATAAAATCACAAAATATTTTTTTTGATACTGTGAGATTTTTTCTTACGCTGTTTTGGATCCTAAGGAACTACTTAGTTCCTTTTCTGTGAATTTTAATAGATCGATCATATTTTTGCAGCCTAAAGTTTCTGTTAAATAATCTCCCAATTTTCCTCCAAGATTTCGCACCTTCTTTACACTTGTTTTTGACCACAAGCTTTGAACTTTCTCATGAGGAATCACAGTCTGTTTATTTGGCTTATTTATACCACAGGCAAGCTTAGCCAGAACCTACAAAAGTGTAACAATCAACCATCCATAATGTTGACAAATATCAAAGATATTATATAGAAAATTATTATATACTAATATTACATAGAACTAATACTTATACTAGTAATTAAACTTAATGTGGGAGAGTAATATTGTGTAGTATCAATTAGCTAACCTTATTGTGAGCTATACCAGCAGAACACCGAAATCCTGTTTTATCATAAACAGCTTTTCTCATGTGTCCAACAATCTCAGCGCCTAATAACAATCGTAATTGGTCTATTGCTATGATTTCACTGCTCTTAATAGCTTCTAGCCACATATCTGTAGATTCATAGTCCATGACGAAATTTGTTTCCAAGTATTCCATATTTAGAGTTGATATTAAATTTTGTGGGTCGCTGAAAAGGTCGGAATCAGGAGAGGAATTCAATTTGCTATCAACTATTTCTGTCAAGTCTATGTAAGCTTCGTCTATAGAAGCCCTTTCAACAGTGGGACTGAAATCTGATAGAACATTTATAACTTCTCGTCCTGCATCTCGATATCTGCAAATTCAAAATAGAAAAAAGTAAGAAGCTAGTATTCCTTGAAAGTATAATAGCATTATTTAAATGTCCCAAACCACATTCATTTTATCATGATTTATTTTACTTAAATTAATAAAATTGGAGCGTACTTGGTCAAATCTGCTTTGCCTCTTGTTTCTGGCACCCTTACGAGTATAATTTCTGAACAAGCTGCTTTAGCATCATCTCCTCTCATGTTTCTGCTGACTCCCAGAGCTCTTGCTTCATAATTCACTGCGATTATTCTGATGGAGAATTAAAACAATATAAATAACAGAATGCACAAAATTGTTACGGCACTATAGTGCCAATGACAAAAGAGGGGTGACAAAGACTAGTTTAGTTATAGTTAGTTTCCTTACCCTCCACCTTTCCAATTTTTATATTGTACAACAGCCGCAGGCTTCCCTTTAATAGAGGGGTCGTCTCGCTGTTCGACCTGAACGTAAAAACAATCCATGTCTACAAGGGCAATTATGCGCGAAGTCGTCATAATTTCTTCTTAGGTAAATCCTTTTTAAATACGGCTTTGGGCTTAGTAATAATACTATTTCGTCAGTCGTCGACGTATTTGATTTTAAAATTAGATTTATTTGTTATTGGAGTGACTGGTCGAGCATTCAACTGAACAATACTGGTAACAATCCAACTAGTAGCACATCCAACAACATTCGTCACTCTGATGATGCTCTTCCCCGCCCGAACGTCACTATTTATTATTTTGTATTTCAACCTTTTACAGTTTATAGTTGATAGTGTAGAGATAACAAGGTAAAAAGGACAACTAATTAACAAAGAGCAATTTAAATATCAAATTAACACTCAGGAAATTCGGCTAACTTGAAAAAATTATTACTAAAATGAATTGTGAGTTTTTATTGTCTTTTACATATGCTTTATACAAAATACTCCCGCTCCCGCTGAAAAACTCCTTGGTTGCACTACAGCCGATGAGAATCCTTCCACAATTCACCAGTTGTCTTAATTCGTGTGGATTAGTACGCCAGAATTACGTGAGTTTCCAATCCAATGTATATCAAACATTTTTAACAATCCTTTTTTTTCAAGAGTTATAAATAAGTGAGAATTGAGAATTTCGTACAATTTTGTACAGCTGCTTTTTCTGCCAACTATTTAAATTAAAAAATTTAAACCACATTATTACCAAAAACTTTTTGGATAACTATATACAAACAGTATTTTCAAAACATTTGAGATTAGCCTGTTTTTCTGCTTTGAATAATGAAAATCATAGCTTACAATTTCTTCTTGTTCGTCATACGAAATAATATTTTATCCCAACCCACCCTTCTAAGAATCGAATCAATATTTGGCAAATGGTGGTTCCAGCAATAAACAATGACATTTTTCAATCTCTCTCGGACATCGTATTGGAGGCGTTAAAATTAATCCGGACTTATTAATTCTTAGAAAATATTGAATTACCATTTTCACTATGTTAGACATTAGATCCACGTTAGACCTAAACATCCCGAATAACACTTTTTGACGCATTCATATAGCTGAATTAATTGATAAAGATAAGACAAATCGGCATCATGAGCAGGAGGGTGTGTTAAGGGTTCAGAGTTCAGATAGATAAATGCAGCCATCCAGGGGGCATCAAGTTCGACGCAAACTATAAAGTTCCAATTTTTCATCTATTTACATAATGCATTTGAAATAAATAATAATAAAGCTCTCTGGTAGCTATTTTTTAGAAGACAAGTGAGATCGATATGGAAATATGGAATTATGCATGTATTATTAGAATGAGACAGACAGATGAGATGAGCATCCTTCCACAATCAACAGGTTGTCCTAATTCCTGCGGCTTAAATAGTCGAATTATCAGCGGGAGTACCTCATTGTTATAAATGACTATGTTTGTTTGTATTTATCAGTCTATAACTGTACATCGCTTTATAATCAGAAAAAAGTATATTATTTTTTAGCACATTATTTTTTAGCTGGGCTTAGCCTGTTTGAAAATCTTTGATGGATTGTGATTAACTCCTATTAAACAAGATCCCTCGTCATGTAGGTAATTACATTATTAAAATTAAGTACACTCATTTTTTTTATATCATTAACAATTATAACATTTAACTATTTGTGGTTAGTTGCTGGCAACATGCTTGATCGAATGGCAATATTTTCACTGGGGCCTTCGCCGTAGGGAATATTGTATATATATATATAATATTATATTGTATATATATATATATATATATAATATATAATATACATTGCTTATAAAAATAAAATGAGTTATAGAAATGGCAACAACAATGGGAAATCAGGGAAAAGGAAAAACTATCCAACCGGTAAGTCTATATCGTTACTATTTTAAAGGTTTTCATTTTCTTTGCATTTTTTACTGATTGTTCACCTTTAGACCCAAAAGGGCAGTATTTAAGTGCCGCTGACCTCCACAATTCAGTCTCCCTGAATCCCCAATTAATAGTGGACTAGCGCATAGCGGTTTCTACCAGCGTTTATGTGATCTGCGCCTATTTCATCAGACGATTTTCCTTCTTAGAAAATGTAGAATGTCAATTTGAAAATTATTGATGCAAGAATTAAAAATAATTTACCTAACTTCCCGCTGTGCAATTAAACCTAAACCACACTGGGATTGCATTGGGTTGAAATCGCTAAAGGACTGTAGGTACCGCGCAGTGCGTTTTTAGATAAGTTTCATTTCTGAGTCAGTTATTGAAGTTATTATTTATATTATGTGTATAGTATATGGAGGACTTTATTATTTATTATTCGAGTTTTGCAGACTCAATTTAAGTTTATCTTAATGGGAATTAGATACTTAAATTCTGACAGCCAGCTACATTAAATTACTGCCCTTTTAAAACCCTCAAACGTTTTTTAAAGTTGATTGTGTTAAAACCTTAGGCGTTGCGTTAGATAGGTTTAATAGACGAGTTCCCAAACGGTACATAGACGGCCACCCGACGGCCGCGCCAATTTTAAAGAAGGTCCAAGGCATGCTGTTTAGTTCGGCCGGGCTTCATTTTCGGCTGAATTAGGAATACAATACTGTTCTAAACACACTCAGCCGAAAATGAAGCCGGGCCGAACTAAACAGCATGCCTTGACCCTTCTTTAAAAGTGGCGCGGCCGTCGGGTGGCCGCCTATGTACCGTTTGGGAACTCGTCTATTCGAAAACATTATCTCGTATCGCACTAAGCAATAAGCACCAAATATATACCGGAATAGGTAGTTATAAAATTTCAGGCTAATAAATTTAATAAAATAGTTCTGATTTAAATAATGCGTGATTTCTTAGCGTCGTTTTAACAATTCAATTCTTTTGTTTCCAACAGACTTAAGAGATGCGGCATTTCCACTTTTGACTTTTGACAATGAGATTCATCAAAATTTTTTGATAAAAGGTTACGAAAGGAAGTTTTTGAATCGAAAATTGAAGATAAAAATGGATGGCACTCGTTTTTTCAATGCCAAAAATTGGTCTACCATAAGTTCTTTCATCAAAACTTTATTTTCAAAAATTGTTGATGCCTTGGGAGTATATTATGACAATGTAGACCAGTTTTATGTAACAGCAAAATATGCAATAGTTATTGAAGATAAATTTCCAAAGGTTGGAGTTGACTCCATCGACACAGTTCTTTGTAACAAATTGGTAAATATAATTAATTCATTTTTTGAGTATTAAGTAGAGCATTCCGATGTCTTTTGATACTATGTGTATGCAGTTATCAGAGATCTAAATGTTTTGAAAAATTGAAATATGAGTAGTAAGTATTGATTTCTGATGGATAATTATTTTTTAATTCAAAGACCAACGCCACATCAGAACTTGTTGAAAAGGCGAGCCTTCTTTATTTGATGCATTTGATCATGTCAGTAGAGAATGCCAATAAGGACCGGAGCTCGAGAAAAAATCGGGTACTACCTTTTTGCAAGGAATTCGAGAGGAGTCTTTCAAATAACAAAACGGAAATTTTTAGAAATATCGTCTGCGAGGCAAGTGTTTGATTTTGCAGAAGTGCAGTTTACTGCTAATATAATAGCATATAATATGTTAAGTTATCACTACTATTTCTATAGACGGTTAGTTTTGTGCAACGGAAACAACTTTACTGCTTAAGGCAAAAATGGGGATTATTTTTTTCTCAAGAAACTTTACAAGGCTTCGATCGGGACGATATTTGGAAACGGACAACAGGAGGTAAAGAATTATCTATTTTAATTTGACCCTGAGATAGCTATTTTTATTATTTATCTGTACATGTAATTATTTTAATTAACAGAATCCACATCGTCTTCTCCATATAAGCGAATCTTAATAAATGGACCAAATTCATCACGGCCGACACTGGACAATACATTAAAAACTTTCAAGGAAACTTTTAGTAATTTGCTATTGATTTGTTATTTGAGTATGCTTAACTAAATCCAATGTTCAAAATTTTATTACAGTAATAGTATGTAATTTATAATTCTTTTTAACTTGTATTTTTATTTTTTAAGAATCCAAAAACCAGAACAACAGTTTTTAATATATAATTCGTCTTTCTAGGTGAATGTCTTTGTGATGACTGGATTGTGGAATTTCCTTTAAGTGAATCAGATAAGAAAATATTTACAGAAAAATATTCCGTCAAAAAGCCATCGGAGAAAGAACACGTGGTTTCATTATACAATAAGAAAATTGAATTCAGTCCCAACAAAATAAAAGAAGCTATCGTCATGTTGGATCCATCAGCTGCAAAAGACAAATATATTGAAATAGCCAAAGAAGCCTTTTTTGTTGAAAATATTTTCGGCAAAAACAAGACTTTGGCAATAGCTGAAATAATGGAAACGCGACTGGTATGTATGTTAGCAGTAATAAATATAATCCTGCATTACGGGGAATGCAGAAAAACACAGGCATTATACGTAATGCCTGGTATTTTTAAGCATGTAGTGTAATGCCTGGTATTTTCAGACATGTAGCGTAATGCCTACGCTAGTTGCCTGAATGAAGTTTAGATACAGAACGCCACATGACTAGCGCCAGATAATAATTTTTTGTCAAGATCGTACTTATGCTCAAATAATTATTCATTCAAAAACAAAAAACGATGCATTTTATGAATAGTGATATAATACGTATTATTGGTACCTTAATTATGTGTTAATTAATATGGATTGTTGATAAATGATATAGCAACTGCACAAAGCAGGAGCTCTTTGATTTTCGGAGCTTTTTATATGTTAAAACAACATATTGCTATTGTGGCACTTAGAATTACATTAAACATTGTTTTTCAAGCACTCTTATTTTGCTTCTAGGATATGAGGAATTCCAAGAATACAAGGGCCTTTCTTGAACACTTAAAGACACTGCTATTAGTGCACATTATTGTGTATGCAGAAGCTACTCGGTCGTCATATAAGAAAGTGCCTAAAATAGGAAGACCTTTTATGACTGCCTTTGCAACCGAAATCTTCTTTTTAAAGTTCAGGACAATAGTTGCTTCGTCGCATGTTAATCCGGTATTTTTTCATTCTGTGTGTACATCTTGTGATGCTTAAATGTGGTAAATCTCAATCTATATGTGCAACATTTACAGGAGTTCAAGCAAATGTTGTACTGGATGAGAATTAGGTGGAATACGTGCTTTGAGGATGATTTCATTAGTAAAATTGAGGAAAATAAAATCTGGGGCAAAAATGGAATCGAAGAAAAAGGTGTCTATAATTTCATTATCATTGCCTTTTAATATTTTGTATTCCTTGTATTCCATTTATACTCCTATAATGTCTTCCATCTTCATCCCGTTGCGTTATCCGTGATGTTGAATTTTTATCTTCAACTTGTATTTATCAGAATTTTGCAATTCAACTATTATTCCACCCAAAATAACTATTGTTAGGTAAGCATGTAAATAGTTTGATTCATGTTTTAAATTATTATTATTTATTTATTAAAGAGCTTCCTGAATATTTTAAAAATAAAAATAAAGAAGTCGGCCTTGATCCTGAAAAAGACAGCGGTGATGAAGTAAGCATAGTAGCCCAGATTGACAAACGTAAGAATCCAGACGAGGTGGCTGTTGTGTTACTTGAATTCAGCGAAGACGAAGAAGAGGACAATGAAGTTATTCGCGTTCAAAATAAAAAGTGTAAGCAGCTTTAATGGAGAATATTACAAAATGAATACTATATATAGTTGCAATTTTACAATATTTATAATGGCTGTCGGTTACGAAATGCAGAATTTCGTATTAAATTTAATATGGGATTGCATATAAACAATTTAATTAAATTTCGAATGGATACAGAATGACACTTTATAACTTCATAAAATATTTTATAAACTAAACAAAGATTGATTTTAATATTTTAAAGGTATTTCTTTATAGCCATACAAGTTTACAACTCTAATGTAAATAAATCTTATATTTGTACAGGTTATGAAGCAGAAGAGAATTATATTAATATCTTTATGGCAAACAGACGCAATGGATGGACAAAATACTTTTTTATGGAACCAAACTGCATCGAAAAGCTGCGACAAAAATTCAGTTTGCCCGAAGAACCAGGAATTAATGCCGAAGGGAAAACTATTACTGCCCTCGATTTTGCTGAAACATTATTTCAAGACACCTTTTCTGAAGTATTTCCAACCCCCAATGAGCCCGCCCTTATGAATTTAGCGAAAGAAGCGTTTTTCTTAATTACAGAATTTGGTTACGGGGTCGTGGAAACAATTGTCAAATATCTACTTCCGATAATGCAGGTCAATCAATATTTGATATAACTTGCATTTGAATTTACAAGCTGCCAAATTAATTTATAAACTAATCCGTAGCAAAATTCAGTTGTAGATCATGGAAAGTAACAACAAAATTATTTTAGTATTTATTAACATTAGGATGTTTTTGTTATCTGTTGTAGAAGGGAGGCAGATACAGCAAATCACGACAAACTAAATTAGTTGCGCAATTAATTGCATTCCTCACTCTCCATATAATTACTGCCATTGAAAGTGTAGAGCCAATGATTGTTCCAGAGATAAGTGAAAGAGCCTACATCAAATCCATTGAAGACAATAATGGTTTTTCCATTGTTAAATCATTTATCAGAACAATTGAAGAGGTTCGTAATTAAAATTATCTCACCTCAAGGAGAGTCTTATAACATTTAATTGTTTGTATAAATATTTAAATTGTTTTACAGGAGAAGTTAAAAAGTTCATTGAAATTTTTGACACTAACGTGGACTATCAATGATGAATCTCGGGTTTCAGAAAGGACTAATGTAAAGTACAAAAGAAACCAAAATAATGAAATTTTCCTTATCAGAGATATTATTTCGGTATAAAAATTAAACTGTTTCCTTCTAAATTGTTCTAATGGTCACTTATCTTATTGTTGGTTACCTGCATGTGGTAAAAACTTAGGCTACAAATATACAGCTTGACGATTCCAAACCTTTCAGAGCTAATCTATAAAGGGTGGTACTGTATGATATCTATTTGGCAATCGAAAATAATTTTTGATGTTATACATAACAAATAATATATTTTGACGAGGACAAAAATGTATTTTATTTAGTCACATATTTAAAATCCCATTTTTGTAAATCACATCAGTATTTTCTAACGTTTTCTACTAGTAAAGTTTTAACTTGGCGTTATTCATAAAAAGTTCCAACGATTTGCTAATTTTTATAACACCCGTGTAAATTTTATTTGTATCACAGAATATAAATGGAATGTACTACCAAGCCACTTGTGACAAAGAAAAGTTGGTTAACAAGTAAGATGAAAAAGTCATTCTATTTGTATCTATTAATGCTAGTAAAAAGGTTGATCCTAATGTAAAATAATTTTTCAATGAACAGGAAAAGCTGTTACGAAAAATTAAAGGAAACAGAAAAGGAGAAAAATACAAAAGCATTGTCTGCCAAAACAGCAAACGATCTGCAGAACCTTTTCGTCCCGGATAAAATTTCTACTCCCATTGTAAGAACACAATTTCCATTTTTTAATATTTCCCATGTAATAAGATGAAAGATATGATATAATGGCATATTTTCTACTGAAGTTTTTATTAAAGTACATTAGAACATAATATGTGATTACAATATAGGATAATAACATACTTTACCATAATGGTTAAAGTCATGTAGTTATAGGAAATAAAAATAATTTTCTTCGATAAAAATTTTCAAGATTCCGTCGGTTCCTAAAAGAAGGAGAATAATCTCAGAAGAATTAAGTGATGAGGATGAAAGTCGTCGTAGATCTGTTCCAGGGAATAACAGAACGTCCTCGTCATCAACAACTGGATTATTAGGAGTTAATGAACAACCGATACATACGCCTAGAAGTAAACGCGAAAAGGCGATGGAGGATTTAAAAAAATTATTGGAAGAGAGAAATGGACGAAAGAAGAAAGGACGACCGGTGACTAATGAGCGGCCAGTTCCACGACCTGTCCCACAAGTACAAATGATCGATAACTTTGACAGTGACGAGTTTGTGAACAATCTTTTGACGTCTTCCAGCTTTGAAATTGGATATGATGGTGGAGCTAAGGTTACATTTAATCGTAAGACATAAATATAGTTTGTCTAAGTAGTTAAATGTATAGATGATGTACATATATTTTTTAAATGCAATGTTTTGATAATTCCATTGATATTATTCAATGATATATCTCATACAGATGTTGCACTAAAAGCTTTCCCATAGACTGCACTTTAAATATTTTTTATACTTGAAAAATATTAATTCAGAGTAAGTAAAATCTCACACTTGATCCTCAATCTCTTCGAGCTTTAGAAACTCACCGACTTTGCCTAAGTGCATATTAATATATAAACTTTATACGTAAATATATTCTTAAGTGCAATATTTTTGGTATTTCTATTCAGCGTGTTCAAACAATGCAACTCATAAAGACGCAAAATTAAAAGTACATGCCTCAGGGATCATAATTCTATATTTTTTCGTGCTTTAATAATATTGTTTCATAGAGCACTAAAATGTCAACTTGTCTGAAATTCTTCGTACATTAGTTCCTGGACGTTACCGACTTTTATACTGATTTCATTATGTAAGAATTTGTTAGGTTTAGAACAGCATCATACTGCTGCTGATTTGATTTTACATATAATCGAAAATTGTTTTAATGGATGTAACCATAAACCATAAAATAAGGTTTTGTTTATTTGTTGTCATGTTTCAATTAGGTCTTTGTACCATTAATACTCTAATAAATGCAGTTTTATATGACAAATGATAAGAAGCACTCTAGAGTAATACAGATATTATTATCTTTTGCTTTTAGTCGTAACCTACGGTGGTAAAATATGCAAAGTAAAATTTACTCTATATAGTACCTGCTATATAACTATGTCGAAATTTAATATTTTCAAAAAAGTTAAAATGATATTAATGCATTGTGTGAGTTCATTGAATATTTATTGTGTCCGTTTTTTATTTCTGCAAATAGCTTCGTTGAATGTTAAATACATCCAAAATTTCTTAAATACATTCAAAAATTATTAATATTAGCTTTATATTTATTATTACTGTGTCTTAATGGCCAACCTGAAATGTTAGGTCAGTGACTAATAAAGTCGTATATATACATATATATTATATTATATATTAGTATATATGTATATATTATGCATTATAGTTTATATAACATATCACGATTAAATCCCCGTTTATGTATTGGATGTTCTGCTTGTCAACACATGTCGCTATTGGGCCCTCGAGCCCTCGCTGCGCGATGTTATTTGAAATTGGAGCAATTACAAAAACTTATTTGTTATTTATCAGCGCCTTCCATAACCCCAATTTTATTACACACCAACACTCGACGATGAAAATTATTTTCCTTAATTAAAATCCCGGTTATGTACTGGATCGTCTGTTTTCGTTGCCACAATTTGCTATTGAGCGCAGTTCCACAGCATCCGTTTTGTATCTTAAATAAGTATAATCCAATTGATTTGATTGGATGACATTCGGAGCCCCATTTTCAAATTTTACACATTTACGTGGATATATACTTAAATGATAAAATAATACTTTATTTCGTTTTTCTCCTGCAGGATCAACAAAAATTGTTGAACTGTCGAATTCAAGCACTTGGTTTCTATTAGTGCCTTTATTCTGACGATGCTTTGGGTCACGGTCGTAAAGAAGGCTCACATCTTTTAATTTGATGTTCTGTATGTCTTTGAGTAAACTTAAATCGACTGTCAAAAAATTTCCTTCTATGCTAATGTCTTTCAATCGATTGATTAGGACAAATTCCTTTAAGGAGGTTCTGAATGTTCCCAACTGAGAACGAAGATGAATTATCCAGAAAGCAAGATTATGATTACTAGAACGATGCTTCAAATTTAATTGGATGTCTTCTTTTGTCTTGACATAAGACCAACAGAAATTTATCAGGAAACCCCAGCCTAGAAATGATATATTACATCCATAGAATTCAATGTAAGGCAAAGCTTCTAAAAAACGATTTTCTTTTGCTAAACATTTTGCTGCCCGAAGTCCATCTTTGAAAATTATGCGGTTAAAAATGAAACTAATTCCGTCTAATGTAACAATGTAGATAATTGAAATTACATCATAATATGATTCAAAGTCATCTAAAAGTAAGTAAAAAATGGCACCTCCAAAATATAGTATATTCATTAGCAAACTCAAATAATCAAACTTCCTTTTGAGAGACCGATTTGTATATGAAAATTGCATTTCTTGTAGATCCCTGGCCTCTTCGATTCTATTTGTAGCAATAAGCCATTCTACCCTTTCTTTACGGAAGAAATACATTAGACGATCGACATTTTCAGTCGTCCTTTTAAGAGTTTTTTTATGATTCTTTGCATAGGAATATGGAACCATTTTATTTTCCAGGAAAGACTTAGAGACCAAAATGTCCTTCAAAATTTGACACTCTTCCTCAACCTTTTCTATTTCATGGCGCATGACTTCTTGAAACCACGTGTAAATGCTAACAGTAGCGAATTGTCTAGACACTATGTTTACCTTCTTGTCAGTAAAAAGCTTAAAAAATCCATATTCATGATACTCAGCATATTGCTTTGTATGCAACCCCGTTTTGATGATCAGAGAATGTTTGTCAAGGATATCAACCGCGTTGCTCACTGCTTGGACACTGATCCCCAATACATCAGCAAAAAATTGCATTTCAATATTTTCAGAGCTGACAAAGGCAAATATTTTCAATATTTTTGTAGCTATCTCTCCGTGATCTTCCTTTTTGATGATATTTAGAGAAACGGTCATACTTGTTATCACTCTCCTTTCATAATCCTCCAATTGAACAGTTGGTTTGATCCGGAGGCTCGTTTTAGTAATCTTGTCGATGTAATCCCAGATTGGTGTTCCTGCATTTATCGTCGCCATAGCCAATTGCAAGAGCAATGGCATGTTTCCGGTAATATAGCTGATGTTTTCTAACGCACTGTCTTCCGGCTGGTCATTTAAATACGTCCTCAACAGAGAAAAACTTTCTTCGTCAGTAAAAACGTCCAGAGGAAATTGTTCGATAATTCCATAGCCGGTTTTTGTTCCCCACTCTTTACATCTCGAAGTGATAATCAAATGAAATTTAATTTCCCCCGAGTCGGGAAGATAATCTTTCACACCGGAATTCCCTATGTAGCGTTCAGCGTCATCAAAAATTATGAGAAACTTGAATCCTGTGTCGTGAAATCTTCTGTAAACAGCTTTAGCAATTTCCTTGGTGTCAATTTCGGTAGACATCTCGATTTTTAACAAAAGAGCCAAATGTTTAAATGATTTTAGAAACCCACCTTCGCTGCATTCAAACCAAATGATATGATCGTATTCTTGATCATAACACCATGCCAATCTTTTGGCTGCTGTGGTTTTTCCAACTCCCCCGATTCCAGTAATTACTATTCTTCTTTTATCGGAAAGACTTAAATGCATATCATCAACGAGTAAATTATCGCCGTTTGTTCTTTCATGAAAGGCTTTGATCATTTTCTTTTCCTGTGGCCACCATTTCTCCTCCATCAACAAAATTTCGTTTTCAATGGAAATGCAATGTTGACCATCTATTTTGTCCGCACAACGAGTGTTTCCAGTGTTTCGTAAAATCTGTTTTACATAATTACCCACTCTACCCCAATCTTTCTTATCCAATGCAATAATTAACTCTGCATTCTTCTCCAGTCTGGTGTTTTTGGAAAGCTGTTAATTCAACATTTTAAATGCTTTAATTTGCTGTCAGGAAAATGGGTTTTTAATTGAAATGGTATGCAAATTGCAAAAGCTTATGTAATATTAAATGGAATATTTTTCTATTTTTTCTCTTACTATAAATTCCTTTTCCTCTGTGGATACAATTGCGTATTGAACAAGGTAATTTAGCACTTGTAGAACATCTGTCAAATGCTCCGTCAAGTAAACTAAATTTCTTAATAAAGGGCTGAGACTCTCCATTATGTTATGTAATGTTAGGATTTTCTCTGCTCTAATTCAGTTAATTATTACACGATACCGAAACAACAATAAGTTCAATATTAAGCAAATATTTAATGACTGGAGCCCAATCAATATCCCCTTAGTCCGTCGACGGAATTTGGTATTATCTTTGTCCATCTGCAATCATTTTAAACAATACAGGAATTTTTGTTCTCAAATGAATTTCCTCGGAAATGACGAGCGAGTAATTCAGTGCAACATGTGACAATAGCCATTTGAAATTATATAAAGGAAACTGATATCTTTCTCGACTGTGATTGAACGGTCCAATATCTTTATCTCGCTTGTCAAGCATCTGTTATCATAATAATACAATTATGACAGATATGTCGCTTTGGGTCATGGTTGATCCAATAAAAACATGTGACGTGGTATAGCAATCGACCGAGTAACATTGACATTGCAGTTGTACCTGTGTGACTGTTATACAAATAATCAGTAGCGACTGCTTCACATTTAAATGACTTGTGGCTTAATTCTTTAAAATGGGAAAATCCAACGTTGTCGAGGAAAATATTCTTCTATTTGAATTATTTTGAACGGATACGTCATACGGTATTTGGCAAACAAATTGCTTCGGATAACTCCCTGAAAATGAGCATATCCAGGGGTCTTGTGGCTGAAGCTCTCCCGCAAATGCCAAGAAAAAGAGAAAAATAAGCGAAAAATTCAAAAAAAATCTTGCTCTGCGTCAATTGAGCCATTTTCCATTCATTTTTGACAACCATGCAGGTCGGATGGTATTGCGTAACTGCTTGAAAATGCTAACCAAATATGGAAATATTATAATTAAATATTAGCTGGGGTGCACTCTTAAAAACAAGAACCTTGGCTGGATACTAGTGGTGACTGGCAAGATTCGGTACCCATTGAATCCTTAACGATATAATAACCCGAAATATATAGGATAAACAAGTCTTCAAGGAAATAATGCATTTTAAAATTGGTTTGGGCCGATATACAAATGAAATATACAAAGGGTTTGTTATGACGTTATTTTTGAGAATTAGCAGAAGGGTAATTTGTTCTAACGATGATGTCTGCTGATGATACATGCGTCACATATTATTTAATTTTTTTTGCCATGTACTGTAGAATATGTGTGACGCTAAAGAAAAAATTTGCACATAAGAAAGTTGAACATCCGAGGTATTAATTTCAAGAAAACTTAAATAAAAAGTTTTCCCTCACCTTCTACGGGGAACCGATGATACTATATCCTCACAAGGACACATCGTACAAATAGACACAGGACGCATTTCTGTACAAAATTTTTCTCTAGCTTCACATACATCTATTTTGATTATAACAAATCATTATCCGAAGAAGTATCCAAATCAAGGATGTTCGTGCTACTACTACACTTAATAAGCGATTCGCCATTTTGTTGGTGGTGGTTAGTAGTGATGTACAATGCGGTGTCACACAATTTTCAAACAA
>JAAAYG020016257.1:0-20716 GCA_009936455.2 Tomocerus minor
AGCAAGTTTGGAACAGGTGAAATTGATTTTCGTCCATCTCTGATAATCGGCAGTCTCTGATTTTCGTCCGTCTCGGTTAATTTCGTCCGTCTCGGTGAATTTCGACCGTCTCGGCTAATTTCGTCCGTCTTAAACATCACGCTAGTGTGTTTCGTTGAAAAACTTGTGCCGTATAGGGACCTTACGCATATTTCGTTAGCAGCCTGTCGGAAGAGGTGACTCCTGCACTATCAACATGCACAGAGCAGTTAATACTATAATGCCCCTACTGCTGACTGCTTGCTTGGCAGTATAAAAATTACATACACGAAGTACAAGTAAAAGCATAAGTGGGATTTACATACGAGGTGGGTAGGGAAAATTAAATAACGTTACGCAATATTTACATGCATCCAATTATTTGCTACAATGCTGCTTTTACATACACACATGTACATGTATTAGGTTAGGATTTTAGGATCTGCCTCCACAAAATCATAATTCAGGTACATAGTACATATTATAACTCACCGGGCAGCCGTTGATACTTTAGCCGAAGTCAGTCAAAGCGTTCGAGGTTTCCAACGATAGTTCTATAAATACTGTAATAATGCACACATCCGATTCGGCAAAAATAATAACATGAAAATACAGGATAGTTTTATTTAATTTTAAAATTAATCTGCAACTAAAAGTATGTTGATTCTGGCTGATTGGAAAAGTTTATTTTAAAACTACTTAAATTAGTTCATTCGTAAAATGTTACACTTATTGCAATTTCAAATGGAAATTGGAATAAACCATAGTTACATTTAGAGGATTTATTCTTCTAGCCATACTTTTGCTTATAAGTTATCTATTAATTAGCTATTAATCTAGATAATTGCTATACGTTTATAAATGGGAAAAAAGAAGCACACTTTTACCACAGCCTAAATTTCTTTTGCTGGACGTCGAATCGATATTTTTAGCCAGCTGATAATATAAATCATTAAAGTGAAAAATTGAAACTAAATGTACAATTATTTTAGGACGTTGATATTTTGGATGGCTAAAGATTTAGCTTAGCTAATTAGTAAAATGCGTTATTGCCCCACGTAGCTACAACCGAGTTCAGTTCTAATGTAATTGTGTGGTCTAATTTATAGTTGTAATAAAGCCAAATCAATCAATTAATAGCATACTCATAAAAAATACTTAAATTTTCGTAGTTGTACGACGTTTTTAATAATTGCCGTTGGTCTTGAAACCTTGCACGCTCAGCAGTAATGTGTACACTGTACCTTTGTCCTTTGTGGAAGACCATGCTGAATACAAGCTGAACAAAGTTTTTGACAATAAATTTATGAACCAAATAAAAAATGTGGGAATCCCAACAACCGAAAATACATTTTAGAAACATTTGCATCGGATGCATTAGAAGAGACGTCGGGAGATATAGTTTCATAAGCCGACACATAACATGACTACACCATGCCATGCTATAAGAGCACAAAATATTATAGAGCTGTATGTTATGTATCTGTAATTCTATTTCTGTTGTTATCCAATCCCAATAATCCATATCCATACCTTACTACCATTAGCAGTCGACTTCGCACACTTCGCAGCATTCAACTCTAAATAATAATAATATTCCAATCCAGCTACCCGCTCGCTCCTGCTTGTGCATAACACTGTCGGCAAATGAAAAGCTCTTTATTGTGCTATTTAATTGTTCCAAAGTGATTAAAATAATGCCACGCAGTCAACAGTAGGTAACTGAGTTTGTTATTGTTACTTTTAAGTCACTTACCATTCCGGTTTCAGTTACTTCCCCATGCTTTTGGAATTTTAGACAAGTGCGGAACAGAGCGTAATAAAATAAGCCTACCACATAATAGAGAAAACTGCTAAATTCTCGTAAGCTGAAAATGACAAATTTTCAATAAAACATCGTAAAAATAAGCCGGTTGTCAGAACAAATATGTTTCGGGTAATTAAATGGGAAAATAAAATATTGCGACTGTAATGTCAAAAAAGTGAGTTATATAGAGGAACCACGATCAACTAATCTTGAATTTAAATTAAATTGTTCATTTTAAAATCAACCCACATACTATTAGTTTAGCTTCAACTGAGTTTACAATTCTGTCCAAAATTGTTTTTTTGAATTCCAATTGTTCAATATCCAGGTCTAATTTCCAGTCCAAGAACTATTCACCATTGATTGTGAGCACCAACTCATTGCAACTTCACCACGAACAATCAGAAACTACCACCCACAAATAATAAACCCATTTTTGCTTCAGTTGGCCATAGTATCGTCTTCTTTCATACGTACATGTTACAAAATATGACATAATGTGACGATAATCAGTCATTCTATTATCAGTGGTTGCGCATTGAATTTGAAAAGACAAATGGGTTTTGTTTTCAACTGCAATTGCTGCATTCTAATTTGTTGTTTGTCCAGAGATATGTAATATACTTCTTACGTTACTATTAAACTTTTAATTTTTCAGGAAGGACAAAAATACAACCAAAATTATTGAAGATTGCACATCTTAATTGCTGTTCGTCTATCTGTACTGTTCCATTCCTTGATCTCTGTTAACAAGATTTAGAACAAGTAAGAATACTATCTTACATTTTTATGCTTACATTTTTAGTTGTTTTTATAATATTTCCGATAAAATCGTTTGCATATGTATCGAATAATGAATGTTATATGTTATTATGAACTGATGAATGCGTATCGAAATAAATTATAGACTAACAAAACTGCAAACCTAACAAATTGTGACTCTGAAGGATTTCATGGCAGTATTGCTAATTTTAAGGACAATTTACTCACTTGCTTGTATTTGTTGACTTTGTCATTCCTGTAGCAAAAATAATTGTGAGTTATCAGCAGATTTATTGTTCTCGCCAATGATCTTGTTTATAATAGGTATCTGTATAATATGCAAAGTTTTGTAGTATAATTGTAGGATGCTTTTGGAACTGGGGCAAAGTCAAAGATATCAATCAATTTTAGTTTCAACGAAATCTTTTTGGAGAAATACTGATCTTTGATTATTATTCAGTTCTTATAATCTAAAAAAACAAAGTCGGCATTTATATTATTTCTGAATGAGATAAATATCAAATGCATCATTTATCTTACAAGTAGTAGTGAAAAAGGAATATGATCAATTAGCTTTAAAATCCTATGCTTAAATGGAATCCCGATCAACTAATCTTGAATTTAAATTAAATTGCCCATTTTAAAATCAATTCACATACTTTCAGTTTAGCTTCAATTCAGTAGTGGGAATTTGTGGTTGAGTTCAACTATGTTGCATGGAGCAGTATGTATGAATTACATTGTTTATTCTTTCTATGACGGTCACAGCTGATACATATGGCTAATGATTGTTTTTGTATGGCATAAAATATTAGGACTCTGGGTAGGAAATACAAACTGAAATATCGCAAATGAATTAATACGTATTATTCTGTTCAATTTATTTCAGTTATCAACAGAAAACTTGCCAAATTTCTCAATCCTAAGACACAACGGCGTGACACTTTCTTTGGAATGAATTTCCAATGTGGTGCTGATCTACTCACGACTTCGCCCCAAGTTAATTTTACTTTCAACTAAGGTACATTCCACGACACATGACAATTATCCTTATTTTCGCTTTAAATATTATTTTGAGGGAAAGTTAGCTGATAGCTTATCCATAATATTGGAACGCTCACTAATTAACTAATAGATAAACATAAATAATATAGCTCACTAATTAACTAATAGATAAACATAAATAATATAGCTCACTAATTAACTAATAGATAAACATAAATAATATAGCTCACTAATACATAAACGGTAAATAATGGGACAATTTTTCATTTTTTCTCGCTGTAGTTGTCAGTAAAAGTTATAGCAGATTTCATACTGACGTGCAGGTGGTCGGCGATCAAGGAAAATAATTCATAACCCTTCGTAAGAATGGCTGACAAGGACGGTCCCCCTGGGGGTGGGCCCAGTGGTCCGGGGCCTGGCCAGGGACAAGGTCAAGGTCCACCAGGAAACTTTGACGACTTTCAGTATCAAAACGACAATTTCGGAGATTTTAATGATGACTCTATGGGTCACCAAGGGGGACCACCGTTCCGCGGCAGAGGCGGCTGGCAAAGGTCAGTTAGTTCTTGGCGTAAATTGTGCAGATTTACTAGTTTTCTTTCTATGGGAGTTTTTGGAACCTGAAAACATTTTTGTCTTTCTATCAGGCCGAATCGAGGACGCGGGCCATTCGACGGTGGATTTGGTCATCGCGGAATGCCTAGATTCCCAAGAGGAAGGGGTTTCATGAACAATATGAGAGGAGGACCTGGAGGACCGAGAGCTGGTCCACCAGGATTTATGCCCCGTGGAAGATTCGGCGGTCCTAGACCTATGCATCCCGATGGCCCATGGCAAAACAACGGACCTCATCATCCGAATATGGTATGAAACATTCTCGTTCATTTAACTAGCACTAAATGAATAAAAAATTAGTAATTTATTTTCTGTTGTTAACAATATTATTCATTGTTTATAAAATTGATATTTTACAGGGTCCTGGACCTGGACCTATGCCCGGTCCTGGAGGAATGCCCGGACCTGGTGGCCCAGGACCATCGGGTAACAACAGTGATGAACAAATCTGGGCAGAAACTAGAACTGGAGATGGGAAGTCCTACTTTTACCACACTGTTACAAGAGAGACGACTTGGGAACGACCGGAAGGGCCGAACGTCAGAATTGTTCGTCACGACGAGGTGATTTTCTTGCACTAGAATATTATTATAGCGTTGGTGTACATACTTATAGTGGAGTTATTATAATAGTGGAGCACCAATGGGGGAGCCAAAGGAAATTCGAATTCGGAAAATTTTGGAAATGCGGGTCCTCCTGGTACTGGCCCCTCGGGTCCTGAAAATCAATCAGGGCAGCCACCCCAAAATATGGGTCCTATGTCGCACGGTCCTGGCCCTGGTCCTGGCCCTGGAGGTCCTCCATTTTTGGGACACGGACCTCCCAACAGACCGATGATGGGGCCACCCTCAGGCCAAGGACCACCATTTAATATGCAGAACATGCCCCCTGCCCATTTACAAGGACCGCCAGGACAGATTCATGGACCACCTCCGGGGCAAATTCCAGGTTTGTGCATACCTGCCCTCTGTTCCAGCTCACTCGACCGTCTTCTGCCTTTTCAATTGTTTTCGTCAAGTGTAGTCTTAATCCTAATCAATGCAAAACCCTACCAAGTACATGTTAATCAATGTAGGCGCTCATTGCATGAGCGATATGTTCTTTCAACCTCGTATTCGTTCAAGAAATTATTCTGAAGCCGCTCAAATTCATGCAAAATCCTTTGCTTGTAGTTTTATTAGGAATATCATAGGCACTTTTGCAAGGAATAATAATTGAAGTTCAGAATAAGAATTTAAATTACATGTACGGCATTAGCGCATCTAAAACATTTACATTTAGTAAATACATAGATATGCAATTTAGAAAACTAGAATATAACTTTAGTGGGTGTAAATCATAAAGAGGGAACTACTTATGGAAAATATAGATGATAGCATCAATGGTGGTCAAACTCTAATTGTATTTAACTATTATATTTATGTATTTAACAACAACTAGTAACTAGAGAGCACGAGTGTAAACAAATTACCGAGTGAATAATATTAGAGTTTTCCCAACTGAAAATTCTTCGCAGTATAATTCGGGAAAGCAAAATACTCGACTATGGTTTGTAGTAAAATCAAAGGTCATTTCAAACCTTTAGATGTCTAAATGACGATAGATATGTTTGTGTTGCAATCACAGACTTCCAGTTGCGCCTAAGTTTTAATTTTCATTTTGATATAAAAACTCCTTGCAACGGATTAGAAATTTCATGCTCGAATATTTTCATTGAAGGTCTAACTATCTGTTAGCCTGCAAAAAATTTGCGTTAAAGAGACTACGTAATACTTCCAATTATTCAGATTTTTTAGAAATTCTCAAGGGTTTTCAGTTCTTTAAACTATCCTACAGTTCTCGAGCATATAAAATTAAGAACTACTAAGAGTTTGGTGTTAAATTATGAAAGACGATATTAGAATAATTGTTTTTAAGAAATTTTGCCATGTTTGAGAATGTGGAAATTTCGTATGTGAAGTAGAAATATAGTTAGAGGAACTATGGGTACTATGAATTATTGGTTTCTATTTGCAGGACCTCAGCCTGGCCCAATGCAAAATTCTGCAAATTCATCAGGACCTCATGGTCCTGCTCCCGTTCCAGGTGCGACAAAATAAGAATATTTTTCATTTCTAAAGCATAGCCTTGTTTGTTTTTGTAAATTATTGGGTAATTAACTTAGCAATTCATTATAAATGAATTAACTTCTTATTTTAGTGCGACCGATGCAAAATATGCCAAATAATTCAGCTCCTCCATTCGCTCCGCCTGGTCAGTTCAGACCGCCTGGTCCAGGATTTCCTCCAGGAGAGAATAATTCTGGCCCTCCTCCAGAGCAAGGGAAGTTAGGAGCGGAGCCAAACCTGAACAGTATGCCAATGCCGAACCCAATGGCCCAACCTCCTGGATTTCCTCCCTTTGGCCCAATGGGGTCTCCTCCATTCGGGATGCCCCCACCGACGGGATTTCCACAAAACTTTGCTATGGTTCCTCCCCCGTGGACAAACATGACTGGGGTGCCCCCACCTACTGGCGTCCCGCCTCCTATCCTACCTTTGGACCCCGCTGTCCCTCAAATAGATCCTAAAATTCTATCACAGGCCTATGAGTGGACTGAGCATATCGCACCGGATGGCAAACCCTATTTCTTTAATACTAAAACTCAGGTCTCCGTTTGGGAAAAGCCGCAGATCCTCAAAGAATTCGAAGGTAAGCTTAGATTATTAGTTCTAGGATTTCGTTCTTTTCCTACTCTTAGATTTTTAATTCATAATAACGATCATTATCAATTGAATCATTAGCTGCCAAAGGAATTATACAACAGAGAATAGCAACTCAGCCTACGATGAATCCTATGAAAGAAAAGGGCGATAAGATGGAATCAAGTCAGGAACAAAGTAAATTAAAAGAACAGAAAAAGGTCAGTTTCCAATTTATTTAATTTTTTAAAAGTAGATCATAAAAATCCATGCCTTATTTTCGAAAATTCTTCTTATAACTTCAATCTATGTATGTAAGGTCATGTAAAAGGTTATTTGTTTCCCTTGAAAATAATTATAGCAAAAGAAATGATCTGTTATTATTTTTATATTCGTAATATGTAGTTGGAAGCTAAGAAAAGTGGGGCTGGAGAAAAATGTCGCCCAATATCTTCCACCCCAGTTTCCGGTACACCTTGGTGCGTTGTGTGGACTGGAGATAAGCGAGTTTTCTTTTACAATCCTTCAAATAAGCAATCAGTGTGGGAAAGGCCGGCGGAGTTGGTCGGCAGAACGGATGTCGATGAAATGGTTAAAAATGCTCCTGATGGGAAATTGTCCAAGGTTAAAAAGGCCGAGGCAACGAGCACAACAAGTCCAGCTTCTGAGGCTGAGAAAATAGCTGCGATCGAGGCTTCCAAGTCAGACTCAAAAGATAAAAAGGAATTGGGGGAGAAAGATGAAGTTGCAGAGCCACCAGCTAAAAAGGTCAAGCGCGAAGGAAATGAAATTGAAGGTAAACAAACGTCATGACTTTAGGGAATGAATTTAAGGGGGAAGTGGGGCGGGGCTAATTTGGTTTTTTGATTTGAGCAGGAATTACCAAGTCAGTAACTACTGTGATTGAAATATCCGATGGCCCACCGGGAGAAACGTTATTAGTCGATTTAGCCATGGATGATACGTCTAATGATGGAATCATAACTTCGAAGACTGAAGATGAGAAAACGAGAATTGAGACAAAAGACGCACTGAAAGATGCAAACGCTTTAGAGGCTGAGGTTAAAGCTGCTCGAGAGCGAGCGACAATTCCCATTGAATGCAGACTTCAACAGTTTCGAGAAATGCTCGTCGAGAAACAAGTTTCAGCTTTCTCAACTTGGGAGAAAGAGCTCCATAAAATTGTTTTTGATCCACGCTATTTACTTCTAACGTCTAAGGAAAGAAAAACGGCTTTTGAGAACTACGTCAAAGAAAGGGCCGAGGAGGAGAAACGAGAGAAAAAATCCAGAATGAAACATGTCAAAGAGCAATTCATGATATTTTTAGAACAAGTGTCCGTCGGGCAAAGGTATATATATATCTTTTTTAGTTATGATTAGCCTAAGGCCTTTGATAAGAAAATCTGCATCCCCTGTTTAGAATGCCATTTTTGACTATTCATGAATAATAACAGAAATTATGTAATAATATTATGTGTTCTATCTGACAGAATGACTTACAATGAGTTTTCTCAAAAGCATGGACGTCATGAAATGTATAAAATGGTTGAAAAAGCCCGTGACCGAGAGTTATTCTTCGCTGAGTATGTGTCTGACTTGAAGAGGAAGGATAAGGAAGACAGAGCCCAGAAAAAAGAAAAGGTATTTCAATTAAAGAAACCTTGGTTGCTAAAACCATGACTTTTACAAAGTTTGAACCTTGTCATGAGCTGCTGTAACTAAAGAGCACTTTCTTAATTACCAGGCAAAGGAGGACTTTTTAGACGTTTTAAGAAGAGAAGTGAAAGATTATCACTTGAAATGGTCTGATGTCAAGAAGAAATTTGACAGTGATAGCAAATACGATGTTATTGAACTGGACGAGAGGGAAGAGCTGTTTAGAATCTTTCAGAAGAAATTGAGATCTGAAACTAGGGCTAGAGAAAAGAAGAAAAAAAGGGAGAATAAGGAAAAACGCCGTAAGGAGGCTGAGAAGCGAGAACTTGAAAAGGCGAAGAAGAAAGAAAGACAAGAATCCGTTGGCTCTAACCCTGACAAGTTGGACGATGTCGATGATGACGAAGACGAGGGCGAGGCGGATGACGATAAAGATAAATCCCCCGACAAAGACAATGACAGCAGCTTAGACAAAATGGAAGAGATTTCGGTCAGTCGTATGAATATTCTTTAATATTTATTATTATTTTAATTTAGCATATTTAATTATCACATTTTTTATTTATCGATTGTACAATTGTGTTATATGTGTATATATCTATGTATATGACATTTAAATGTTGAACCGTAAAATTGTATTTGTGGTTAGGAAGAGGAAGAGGGATGTATTACAGACGACTCTGACGAAGATGTGCGGCTGGAGAGGGAGAAAAAGGAGCGGGCAGAGGTGAGCATGAGGGAAAGAGAGAAGGAAGTGCAGCGAACCCTTGCTACTCACCTCAGAGACCGTGACAAGGAAAGAGAGTACTATCGCCACGAAGAGGCTGTTCAGGAATTTCAAGCTCTTCTTACTGATCTCGTTAGAAATGTAGAAGTATCATGGAAAGATGCTAAAAAGAACATTAAGAAAGATCGACGCTGGACTGCTGTCTCTATTCTTTCTCGAGATGAAATGGAGGACCTCTTTAACCAACATTGTGACACGATATCACGGAAAAAGAAACAAAGATTCCGGTAATACTTATTTTGCTTAAAATCAATATTCTGCCACTATAAATTTATGCATTTTACAGTATCACATGTTAAACTGATAAAGACATAAATCTATATACCAATTATGTCAGGAGCCAGAATTAGCATGTTTGCATTAAAGTAAAATGTATGTTTAAGATCAGACTTTAGATATGATATTTGTAATTTCAGTGAACTGCTCCAGGATGCTAGAGTCAAATTAACTTCACCATGGAAGGATATTAGGAAAAAAATAAAGGACGACACTAGATATCTCAAGTTTTCTACCTCAGAACGGGTATGCTTCATTAGCATTTTAGGATAAAATAAGTTTGCAAATATTTATGCCATTATGGTTTTATTGATTCCTTTCATTTGTTGCAATAGAAATGTGAAAGAGAATTTGAACTCTACCTAAAGGATATGAGTTCCGCCATGAAGAGCGACTTCCGGGAACTACTTAAAGTATATTGAAATATTTCTATTGTTCATTTACAATGAGATGAGGGAAGAAAGTATTAACATTGAATTACTTATTTATAATTTAGGAAACAAAAATGCTAACGTATAAGACGAAACACCAAGTTCGTGAAAATTCATATATCATGAAAGATATAGAATCTTTATTATCAAAGGACAAGCGGTATTTACAACTAGAAAGTATGCCTGATGAGAGACGCAGACTCTTAATTGAATTTTTGGATGATTTGGAGCGAAAGGGACCTCCACCTCCACCAACAGCGTCCGAACCTTCCAGAAGGTGGACGGAAGCCAGCAAGTGAATGAATTCCTCAAGATGTACGATTTTGCTGGCTCCCTGCTTAATTTCATACCATGTCTGTAATTTCTTTTACAACATTTTGTCATATTGAATTAGAATGGATTTTTAGAAACACATTCACAAAAACGATTGTATTAAACATAGTTAAACCTAAGCACCCTAAGTAAAATTGACAAATATCTAATAACTAAATCCGTGTTTCTAAAATATAATACAAATTGTTTCAGTACTTCGTTCTGTCCGAAAAAAATCTCGCTAATTTTCGTTAACTCCTTAAAAAAATTTGTCATACCTGAATATAAAGAAAAAACTTTTGTAGCTGATTAGTTCGAAGTTTAATTTTCAATCAGATTTTGGCTACTATACTCTAATATTATTTATCCCGATTTAAAATGCTATATTAGTTTTCCGAATTTACTTACTCTTAATTTTTATTACGACAAAGTACTTATTTGGCAAGTTAAAAATTAGAAATCTAAAATCGGTCAGTAGTCACAGTCACACTATGGCATACGATGCCATTACTTCAAAATATTGATAACCGGATAGAATAACAATAATATGATTGTTCATGAGATTGTTGTTGGTATATGTCATGTTTTAATCGTATGAAATTTTTGAGTCCCCTAATTAAAATAAATAATCGTGACCGGCTCTTTAAACCCAAAAGATTTTTTCCAATTAATAGCCCACTAATTCCTGTTTCAAGAATTCCCAGTATTGTACAGGATTTTAGAATTTTTTTGAAGTAGATGTTTATTGCATGGAAACAATAAATTTAAAATGTGTAATTTTTTCTGTTAAAAAGTTTATTAGTAAATTTAAACTTAGGTTTAATGAAATGTAAGCAATTTCTGTTATGTGGTTCTGTCAGACCAATAACATGATAATTTGCAATTGAAATGATGTTCGTGATGGTCTTATGGTTTTCATATTGGTAAAAATGGAAAGAATTGCTTCTGGGTCTCCAACGCATTGCCATAAAACTTTAGAACAAGAGATAAATGTGAAAAGTTTTTGAAAATGGCTCTGTGCTGACCTGACAACTTTCTATTTTCCAAAATAAAACGTTCATAAAGCTTGAAAACGTTGTGGTTTCATTTTGTAAGCTTCTCTTCGACCTATTCAATGCCCACAGTATCACATAATTCCAAATATTTTATTTATAGTTCAGTGAGTAAGTATTTCATTAGTACTGTCAATTAGGTCCCTATAGTTAATTAAGAAATACTGAATATATTTGAGGTGTTACAATGATTCGAGTGACACCAACACAAGTTATACTAGGTAAGTACAACTCGCTCTGTGCGTATGAAGCAGAGGACTCCAAATTGGAAATGATTTATAGTTACGTTGTAATGTCAGTGAATGAATATGCATAATAATATAGGGAAATACCTGCTGGTCGACTACTTGATAGGATGAATAAAAATATCCCTCGTATTCTCTCTATCAGCTGAAATTGATTTACGTTTGTATGTTGATTTATATATAAATTAAAATGTTTTATAACAAACTGTTTTGAATGGCTTCGTTCTTAATTATGTATTATTGTTATTCTTCATTGTTTATGTTCATATCATGTGTTGTTGGAAAAGGCAACAGTTTTTATAGTTTACTTATATTTTAGAGCATGATTTTGAAAAATGAAAGCGAGTTAATTCTAAATTGATTAGCTACTTAGTAGAATGCTTAAAACGACGTTGCTTCCATTTTCTGTAAAAATTTCCATAGAACTCTAACATTAATGCTGTAGCTAGAAAATAATATTATGATGATGTAACAAACTTAGTACATAAATAAATACCATTGATTGCAGTATACTAAATTGTCATCTGTCTTATAACTTATAGAAGATTATGTGTTAATAAAAGAGCTATGTGTTACACTTCTACAAGCATTTCTAAACTTAATCTACCAAATAAATTTATAATAAGTACACATATTTTAATTCTGCAATTACCCACTGTATGTTTATTTATGTATTAAAACATTATTTACGGTTAGTTTGTGAAAATATAAGACACTGATACACAATAATATTTTTACAGTGGCAAAGAGCGCATAAGTCGCACAAGTTGTACGTGAACGTGCAATATGCAACTTTTTTTACTTTCCTGAAAAAACGCCCCTTTATGTTGCTAGTGTTGTATTTAACGTACATACAATGGTAACTTAGGTATGAAATTTACTGCCTCATATATTCCTCCATGTCATAGCTTCATATCCCTACAGTTCATAGATTCACATGTGTATTTTTCCAACGAAGAATTTGGCTTCTTAGTTTTGAAGACTGTGAGGGTGGAATTTGGGTAATAATTTCATGAAGACGGTGTTTTCTGAAGCTATCTGTTTCACTAATGCATGAAGAGTGATGGGAATGATGATAATTAGAATTGAATTGTATGGAGATGACGGGAAGGGAATGCAATGGGGATACGAAGGAATATTAAAGATGTGATGAGTCTGATGGTAACGCTGGATAAAGTATGAACTAATGTGGTGTGATACGATGATGGATTGAAAAGATGAACTGCGGTTCTAAGCCGATTTGATTGAAGAAATGGTTTAAACCTTACTGCTTCAGCCTTTCAACAATTAATTCCATTTCAGAGCGCACTACGTACAAGGCTTTAAAAATTTATTAGATACATATGAGGATGAAATGAGTGACCAAAATGGAATATTACATGTATGAAGCATGACGATTTGTAGACAGGTAGAAAAACTTCCTTCAATATTCCAAACTTAAGTGCCCTCAGCTATTGAAGCTAAAAATAAAGCCTCATGTGCCAAGGCCAATCTGCTAATTATTTCACTTTCGTTTCTCTGCAAAATATTACCCCGGATTACATCATGAATGGGGGTAGGGATTAGAGGTAGCTATTTATGAAACATTTTTCTTCATCCACATTCCCGTCTTAAATGGGGTTGAGTGAAACTAGTTTCCGGCCGCTATATCTACTATCTAGTCATTAGCCAAAGTTATTTGCTTGCAGTCTTCAAAATAGTACGAACAGGGACACAAAGGGACCCAGGGAGTCAAACGGGGCACTGTAATTCAAACAATGATTTTCATTCCCAAGGAAACTTATTTTGAAAATATAAATCTATTCCGAGAACTTTTACCCCTGGGGATGACTTCGGAAAAGCAGATTTTACAATGATTGTGCAGTACCAGTTGAAATATTAATTTTGTTTACGAATAACTGTAGTAGAGTGTAGAATGAGACAGTCCTAGTTAGTTCAACCAGTGGCTGGGTTTCAATTCAATTTCTCCGCACTCCAAAGCATGAAGATCCCAGCACAAATGAACTGCTGTTGTTTACTGTTCATACAGCAAGAATACTTTCAACAGCTTTAGAATAAAATTAAGCACGACAGGCAGAGAGTAGGCGAAAAAGAGACGCTTCTTTCTGTTCCCGCCTACAAAATGAAGAGCACTGCTTATTGAAAAGAAATGCTAGCTAAAGATAACAAGACGATAACCTATCGTAAACCTACAAGACAATAATATGCAAGCATTAACTCAGTCCCCTCTCTCTATAATCTTGACGTCCTGTTTAAAGGTAAAACTAAAATGCAGAATCTGTCTGGGCATAATGAGACTGTTGTTGGGAGGTAATAGACGATAATGAGGTAGAGATTGAACACATCAATGCAATGCAAAGCAAATTAATCCCAAATCTGCATCGGTACACACTTTTATCAATAAAAATATGCTGCAATCCTAAATCACGCGTCTATTCTACAAGCAAGAAGAGTGTGTATTGTCCGGATAAAACTCTCTCCAATAACCAATGCAATGCACCTCTTCTCCTTTACAAGCTATCGACATATGACATAGGGATTTTTAACCGGATTTGTGTGCTCAATTTACACCTTGGTCCGGATGAAATTAGAATTATATTATTTTACCCATCCACATGCACAATATAGGAAAGAAGAAATGACATATACTATTTCATTGGGCCAAAATACAAAATTAAGGTGGCTAAAACCAATTTTATTTCATTTTGACCAACCCCTTAATTTCATATACTGCAACGCTGGCTAGAAGATATATGTATCGCAACTGTCAACGATATATTAAACCACTTCAGCAGAAATGTGAAATGACGAAGTGCTGTGCTGTGGGTTTACTTAGTCGGCGGAAAAGCTCTCCTTAAGCATAGGATATACTAAGAGTAGACTAACTGCTAGTACCCAAGTACCCATTAATAGTAACAGCGTTCAAGTCTCAAAAACAATATTCGGCACTGGCAGTATTGATAGACTATTAGGATTAGGAAAACGCAACACATAGTAATGAAATAAGTAGCGTCACAGTAAGTAGAGTAATAGAGAGTGGTGGTTTTGAATTATTGATAGGCGTAGCGTAAGTCCTGACGTCTAGCTCCGCCCCTTTACCTAATAATTCTACATTTACGTAAAAAAATTAGAGTTAGGTAACATACGAATCACTACGCCACGGTTTAAGACTTGCGTTAGCGTAAGTGCAGTCTTCGAAAAAAATAAACAAACTGGAGTAATCGGTAACCTCGATTGGAACTTTGAAAAACGAGTGACTAACTTAAGTTTAGAAATTGTGTTTGTAAGTAAAAATTCCTAACAGTTTGATATAGGCGTAGCGTAAGATGATTTTCGTAAGGAAAATACGTAAGGAGACACGCTATGTAAAATCACTAAGTTACGCCAAGTCAAAACCTCCACTCTCTAATAATAAATATATATATATTATTATAATCATCAAATATAGTTGCAGCGACTGTAGACCTGTAGCTGTAGTCTTAATTAAGCCTACACACACTATTACAGCTCATCTATTCTTCCCGACCCACGTACGTAGGTCCGTTATCTTCGTCAATTTTTAGGTAAATCAATCGGCAATCTCTTCCTTCCCATACTTTATGTCGCCAGGCAGTCCTATTAGCTGCATTGCATCCACACTTTTCTTGCCGGGTAGGGTGGAAGGTAAGGCTTTTTCATTGTTCTTACAATTACAATATTGCGAGAATGGTGGGAACCTCAACTGGACACAGATTGTGCTAAATTCATTTTCAAAAGTTAAAACGTGAACATTCAGCACTTGCAATAACTGTAATTTAATTATACAATGAGTCCCGAGACAAAAATTCGCATGAAGACACTGCAAGTAAACGTCACCGTCCTTCACATTTTTCTCATTGTAAATCCTTTATATTTATATTTTATGACTACAAGGTCTTTAGAAATATTTAATTGTTTGTTTTCCATGCAAAACGAATGTTTGTAACCGAGACTTTCCTTTTTCCTCGAAAGCAAGTAAAATTCAATTATTTTATATGAAAATTTGTCTTTTCAAGGTAGATTTTAGCGTTCTGTTTACTAAAAGTGCACATTTAAATTAATTTAAGGTTATAGGAGGATGTATATTTGGACTTGCCGTTGCTGTCAGACCCGTTCTCAGGATTACAAAACCAGAATTCGGCTACATGGTAGGTTTATATGCTAACATATATTATTTATTATTAATAATACTTTTATTGCTATTAGCATTCTAAAATACAGTTTTTGTTTTGGCAATGTTTATTATATTTGTTTAGGTAATATTTTGTATTAGCAAACATTAACATTAACATTAAACATTAACAAACAATTTATTTCAAAGTAATTTTGCATGACATTTTCAAATATTTCAAACTTTAAAAAAAGTAATGCGTGCAGTTCTTACACGTATTAAATACTAGAATTTATCAGAACTGTGAAAAATATGTCTTAGTAGCAGTTAACAAACTTTCGCGCAAATACTTATATATAATTTTATTTTCAGTTTGTTTATTCCTTTATCCCATTGCATTTATACTAATATTTCTATCTACAGATGTGTTGCAGTAAGTCATGTTCAATGTAGTTATAATCATAGAAATTTTTAGAGTATCTTGTTAAGTAATGAGAAATGGCTTTGTTGATCACTATGACGTTGCTCAATTAATTCTAGGTGAGGACATTGTGCGATGTCATGGTTGCGACTGGAATTTGTCAGATTTTGTCGGGTGGCCTGGATATTTTTGCTGCTTGCTGGAAACTTAAGTGGCCTGCTTATCTTGTTCGTTTAATTTAATTTTTAATGGAAATATATATGTTTTTATTTTTAGCATAAATGAGTAAGATTTTCAGACGTTATTTTTTGCAGGCTATTTTGTTGAGTGTTCTCGTAATTCTTCTGGACATGGCAGCTATGGCCACTGCCTTCTATCTGTTGTCCCAAGCTGAGTCGATTGCTAACGAAAATATTTTACACGCCTGGTATTGGGTTGAATGTAGAGAAGGATCTTGTCACGTCTCAATGCTCAATTACATTCATAAATACATGATGCCACAAGCCGGCCTTGCAGCTCTCGCCGTCTTTATCCAGGTCCGCCTACTATTTAATATTCAATTGAACTCTAGTATTCATGTACAACTCCATTATGTACTCCACGGATACCAATTAACATGAAAGTTATTATAAAATACTTATTTTCGTTTATAAAGAATGTTTCATTCATATAATGTCATTGACACGTTTATCTCTTTTGAGATATTTGGCTTCCAGGTATTTATGTGAAATATGTAGTTATGGTTTATTTATATCTAAAAAGCATACTTTGTGGGTTAAT
This sequence comes from Tomocerus minor, assembly GCA_009936455.2. NCBI lineage: Eukaryota > Metazoa > Arthropoda > Collembola > Entomobryomorpha > Tomoceridae > Tomocerus > Tomocerus minor. The sequence continues at coordinate 16,980 of JAAAYG020016257.1, forward strand.
ATGTTCGTGCATATTAATTTATTTGAAGTTAGATTACAAATGAAGGTGGTCATTTTATCAGTCATTCTGATTTCTTACTATAAATAGTAAAAGAGATAGATAAAACGTAATTTTGGGTTTCTTTAAGACTGTTTCCGCTGTAGCAAGACTACATTCATAATAATATCAGGCACATTAAATAACTTTCTTGTAAACAAAAGTATACTACGTTATATTTATAATTATAAACGTTATAATTACTACTTGTATGTTGGTGCATGCAGTTTAGCTGTGACATTCATTCGAGTTTTTTGACAACTAAAGCTACGAATTGGAATGCTGTAGCTTAACACCTTTTAACAATATTTTCATGTATAATGCACTGTTCGAGAGATGCTAAGTACTTTGTATTTTAATAGAGTGCCTAAAGTAATGGTTGTACAACTGTCCTATGCTATAAAGAACTTCATTTGGTTCTACACATCCATAATATTTAGTTGGTACAGTTTTAAGCTAATTTTACTTATCAAACTAGAATTCAAATGATTGCAGGTCTCAATTATCTATTTTTATTTGCAGTGTGCAGGTGTAATGTATCTCGGCCAAATTTTAAGAATAATTTTAGAGCATCACAAGGCGGTTAGAGCCTACCGATTGGCTCAAGAACAACTTTTCGGGGTGGCAGGAGCCAAAGCTAAACGCAAGTCGACGAAAAATAAAAGTAAAAGGTCGCCCACTGCAGGAACCTCCTTCCTTCCTACATCTCACTTGGACACAAAAGAATTAGTCGAAGAGAATCTCCATACTCCAAGTTCAATTCTTAAAGGTTTGATGCTCATACCAGGGCTAAATTTAGGTCTCCGTATTTCACAATGATTACAATTTTACAATTACAATTAATGCCAAGCGGCCGAAATTTTGTGACTATCATAATTTCCTTTAATTGCCCAAAATTGTAATTACAATTTTACACTCATTGCGAAATACGCTCTTGATTGTTACCATAAATATTTGTTATACTGAGTTGCAAAATGTTATATTCTATTTCAAATACGATATAACTGCATCTGGTTTTTAATCTTTCGTAATTATGTTAATTCATTCATTGATATAACATAGGAGATCATGGCTATATCGCAGCATCAGGATCTTCGCTTGATTTTGACGACTCTCTTCTCAGAAACAGAAACAAACTTCATACCACACCGGTAAGATCACCCTTTTAAACATAGAAGCATACTATTATCATCCCTACTAGATTCATTTAGTAATTTATTGCTGTGAGGAAATTATACGTCAATTTGTTTCTCAATTAGAGTATAAAAAAGGTGGCTCTGAGTTGTTGGGCAGGCTAACAGATTCAGCCCAGAAAATATTTTTAGAAAATTAAAAATACATTTTCAGCAATTTTGTGAATACCTACCTTTAAAAATAAGTTCACAGCCCGAAACCTACTTCATATTTCAGGGAATTTATTGTTTAAATTCTTTTTTAATTTAAAAACGATGATTGAATGCTGAAATTGTCCTGGAACAGTTTTGATTAGTTTTCTGTTAGATACAATAGGATTTTTAGTTAGATTTATAGGAATAAAAATCATAATGAGGATATAAGTTTGAAACAAATGCTATTTGTATTGTTTCTATCATGTAATATGAAACCATTTCATGTTCTACATATGGAAAAGTATTTAGCATGTAGATAATTTTTAAATTCACATTCATATTTTACTCGTAAGAAGGACCCTTTCCCTACAAATGAATACAATATCAATGACCAAACAGATTTTCAAACTCTTTCAACTATTACATTATTCGAAAATTAACGATGACATATCGATACCATTACTCGTAATTGTTTTAGAATGTTTATCTATTTTTGTTCACCTACATATCTAAATTATTTCAATTGCGTTACTGAAAGTCAGTTTTAATAATTAAATATAATGTTGTCCGTTTTACAGACTAGTGATTCCGACTAAAGACAAGATGGTAGTCAAAGAATACGTCTGTCTAACTCAAGTTTCCGTGAAAAGTCACCCTTTTCTCTTTCCTTCAGTCTGAAATTTAATTTACGGTGATGTTTAAATTTAAATAGTTATATAAATTATATATATCAGTTAACGCAATTGTAATAATAATGTGTACAAAAATATATAAAAAATAAAATTGCCATCCGAAAGTGTTATAACGAAAATGAACTAAAAATTGTCTTTTTGTTTTATGTGTATCAGCTATTGTCCTGACAAATTTTCTCGTGCTACGAAAATAGCGCAATTGTCGAATTTTTACGAAGGTCCAAGACTTTGACTCATACATCGTGCGAAATATTTTGAAATTCATATACAGGGTTAGCCATCTAAAACAGTACTTGGATTAGAATTCAGTTTAATAAATGCTCATTGTGCTCTCCTAGTTGATATTCGCATTGTTCTATACTGTCTCCCCATTAGAAATGAAGGCTCATAGGTGGCATTGACTAACCCTGGCAATCAACTGAGCCAACCTTGTTGGTGATTCTGTACTTCAGGTCAGCCATAATTTCGTAGGTATGAAACTTGAGGTGAATCCCAAATCCTCATTATGCGATCTTCTTGCTACAGTTATTTTTATGTTACCAGTTCAAACGCCCAAGCTTGTCAAACACTAGTGTCACATATATTTCCAGTCACTTTTAGTATGGCAAAACAGCCGTGGTTTGATTACCTACCTTTTCGCAGTCAGTTTAGCTCATAACCCCTTAATGATATTTTTTTAACTGTGCGTCAATGATCTAACAATAAAAACGTATCATACGGGTGCGTTATCCGGCATTACCTCCGAAAAAAGCCTAGGCGTTACCAGTAATGCCCGGAACTCGTAAGAAATTACCGGTAATACCTGCTTATTGCCTCAAAGAAGGTTTAACATAGAAACTAACTATATTTAACCATAAATAATTACGTTTTACTGTCAAGGTAATTCATAAATAGTGTATTTTTGTTTGATACGTAGTTTCAGCCTCGCGTAAAGTAATTGTTTGGTTATTATGTGTTCTGAAGTTCGAGTGCAAGATTTATTGTTGATAAATCTTGAAACTGCATGAAATAGTACTCAAATACTAATGACTTCGGTTAGCATTAATTATTTATTGAAATTGTGTAATATTAATGTTTGTAAGGTAGTGTAGCTTATGCCATGCTGTCAATTTTCCTTTGACTATCATGAAGAACTTACCACGAACATAATTCGTTTCTTTAATTGTTGATAAACTGTCACAAATATCTCGAAATCAAAGTGAAATCGACAGAATTAAAACCCAATTAAAGAAACTAGAATGAATAAAAGCGAAAACTCCGGTTAGCTACATATTAACTTCGACACCAACAATCCATGTGTACATTACTATGCACTCCATTACTCTCGTCTTTAAAATAGATTGTTCATGCATTGCCTTGACAGTCAAATATAGTTAACTATAAACATATATAGATAAACTACAAATTCTGTACTTATATATGTATTATAAATGAATGTTGTGTAATGGGCCGGCTTCCGAGGAACACAATGAATAAACTATTATTATTATTATTATATAGTTAACTATAAATATAGTTCATTTCTAAGATATTTCAGGCAATAAACAGGTATTACCGGTAGTGCCTGTCGTTTCAGACATTACCAGTAATGCCGGGTTGCACTGATTTTACTTCACCTTTTTCGCGGCAGTTCGTATTTTGTTGTAACCTCGAAGATATCCCAGCATTGAAAAAAGGCTCG
>JAAAYG020016268.1:0-20714 GCA_009936455.2 Tomocerus minor
GTAACAAGGTAATAATGGAATAATGGTATATATGAATATGAATAACTCCCTGGCACAATAAATAGCTGCCTTATATTCGTAAGGCTCTATGCTGATTTTAATGAGAATTACACATATAAAATCCTAGAAACATCAATTATCTACATTTTGGATAATTCGACATTTTGGATAGATGGCTTCTCCATTTTTTAAAAAATATTAAATATTGAAGCATTGACAGTTATAGAAAATACGCTAATCGATTTTTTGAAAGTCGAAACAATCTATCCGAAACGTATTAACCAAAATAAAGATAATGTTTCTAGGATTTTATTGGTGTAATTCTAATTAAAATCGGTCAAATGTTTCAAGTATAATTCAAAAAATTCTGCTACAAGTTTAACACGAAAGAGTAGGGAACGGTTTTAGTGCAAATCATATGGAAAGGGATCTTAACAGATTGCCATACAATTTCGTTACTATATAATGCTGTGCTTTCATAAAACATGACAGGTCAAATTATGCTCATTTCAGTGTCATTGTTGACTACAGCCTTATAGGTAATAGATGAGCGTCCACAAACCATAAATGATATGAACAATGACAGAATGCTGGACACATGCATTTTGGTTTTGTTATCTAGAAGTGACAGTGACATTGAGTCATCTGAATGCAGAATATTCACTTGCTGAATGATGCGCTGTCCCCGGTGTACTCTACGAAGAGGATATAGTATTATAGGAATAGTGAATTGATATAAGGGCACATTCTCTATTACAGCCACAGACATATTTCATTCAGAAATCCCCAATTCAGATGCACAGACTGAAAGGGAAATGTAACTTTGTGATGCCATGTCACTGAGTGACCATAAGTGAGCCGTCAAGCGTGCTAACCAGTCTGTAGGTGAATGGTAAAACGCATCAAAGGACAAGGATTATTCGAAGTAGGCGTGTCTGATCTTCTCTGCTCCCTATCAGCTCTCAGTTTACTTACAATAAATATTTGGTAAAGTATTTCACTACATATTTCATATAAAACATTTACCCAACAAAATCCCAACTTAGAAAAAAATATAAATGCATCGATCTTGCAAGAAAATCGAAAATTTCTTTACAGAAAGGAGCTGCTATAATATTCACTACAGTAGAAAAACTTTGAAAGTGAAGTTTATGAAAAAAGGAGGTACCCACCTGATATTTTCGTATTCTCTCAGCTTGATCTCTGGACGGTGAGACTTCAGCCGACTTGTCTGGACTGACAAGTGTTCTCGGCGGAACATGAGGTGCTTGTGTATTGTTATTGTTGACACTCCATCCATCTTTCTCACTTATTCTTGGAGGAGGAATAGGTTTCCCTGCCGCTGCACCATTTTGGCCAGAGTGTCCAGGAAGGGTTGCGGTACCGTTGCCTTTTGCACTAACAACGCTTTTATTAGGCGTTTTATTGTTATTCGAATTTAAAGTTGTAGACTTATTTGTGGGTGGGTAGCGTGGCGGAGTTTTATTACGAGGAACAAATGTGTCTGGCACATCCACAGCCATTTCACGGTGTGGTCCATTGTCCCACTCAACCATGTTGATCATATTGGCATATTGTGCTGAGTCAACTATTGATTCTCTACTTGAATTCTGACTTTGGGGTTTGCTCGTCTTTCCAGAACCTACAGCTCCCTTAGCTCCATCAACTTCAAAAGTGTCGGGAATGTTTTCTCGACTCGCAGCCTTTTTAGAGCTGTAAAGAAAATAAATAAACATCCATTAATATACACGGGACATATAAAAGCACTAATTAAATCCTCTTTCATTATTATTAGCACGAAAACGGATTTAACAGAAAGAGTAGAAGAGATAAATAGCAGGAATAAAATAGTAATGATGGGATTCGACTAATAAAACTAATTGAAATATAACCTTGAGTGATTATTGGGAAAGACAGGTGGAAAAACAATCTACGTAATTACTCTAATCTTTAATAGTTACAAACTTGCCCTAGCTCCTCTAACAAATAGTCGGCAATTTACTTCTGTCTGTAAAATAATATTTGCACGAACTAGCGCCGGAAATTATATATAGTCGGTGAGAGTAGTCTGTTTGTTTGAACCAGAAGTCATATTCAAGCAACTTAACAGTGTAGCTAGGATGCTTCTAGCTTCATATCCTATTCAATTATAGTTCCGTTGGTTGTATGTCCCCAGAGAAAACAAGAAGTCTCCAACTATTCTCTTTGTGTATAGGAAAAAGTTGTAACTACTATAAAGGCAACCAAAGGAGCTTAGCCGACCCAAAGAACCTAAACTCCCAGAGCATCCTTCCCAGATTCTACCTAACCCATAGAAGTATAAAGAGGACACAGTATATATTATATAAAAATATCTTTATTTCCTTAAGTAAAACGATTCCATGCTATCTCTACTTCCTTAAGTAATGAAATCGTAATGACGTTTTTTATCTGTGAAAAGCTCCCTGCCTCTAATAGGAACATCCACTTACTGAGGCTAAGAATGTTTATAATGTTGGCTTATAACAGCTCTTAGTCAATCTCAATAGAATTATACAGAAAAAAACGAACGTGTAGTAAGTAACCTGGGCGTAATTGTGCCGTGTTTTCCTCCCGCATATTATGTAACTCGAGCTTATTCGTGTCCATCTACGTATTTCATTGGAGTAACATGGCCTACTGAGGTCACCTAAGTGTAGTTACGCTGATTGTCGTACCACTAGGATAAAGCTAATGGTACCTGAAACTTTAACAAGCGTGACAATGTCAAATGCAGAAAAACAGACGGCAAAATTACCTGGCTAGTTGCACACATATAGTGAAAACTTTATTTTCCTCTTTCTATGCCAAATGTTTTTTAACATCTTGGCAATTTACGTCATACAAGAAGTCGTTATCTAATGTAATTGAAGTTTTCAACAACAAAAGTCAGGATTTTCAATTAACTGTGCACCAAAATGTTATCGTCGTGTATCAGTCATGTGACAGTTGAAAATATTTCAATGCATTCAAGATGAAGAAACTTATAGTTAATACATGAATCTGATGGTAATATTATTTGAAATTACTGACATTACAATAGTAGCACTTAAAGACATTAAGTAATAGGAAAAGTACTTTGCTAGATACTTAAGTTAGGAAGACTACACAGAGAGGAGTAAAAATAGAATATCTTTTACGATATCCAAAAAGCACAAAAGAATCAAAGTTTCTTTTGGTACCTCAACCCAATAAACTTGGCCCGTTTCTTCATTTTTCATGAATCGTATCTGAACTATCTCACAGACAGAGAGAGATCTTCTTTTACCTTTTCATTTCTTTTCCTTATTTCAACAAACTAAAAATGTCGAAGAAAGAACAAAGCCATTTCCCTCTTGTTCCACATTTTTCTGGACTCATAGATAAGTTTACAAAGTTGAACTAGGGAAAGGCAATTTTCTACTTTTTCATGTGTATGTAATGTAATGTTTGCGTAATTTAATAGATTCTATTCAATTACAAACGTCGTGAGTTGGAAAAGCACAAGATTCAACATTCAACTGTAGAAGAGGTCGTCGGATTTTTTGGATGAGGTAAAAGCCAAAGAGCAGGATGTAAGATACATGGTTGGAGTCTACAATTGTAACTCACCAACTGACAGAATAATAAAGTTTACTTCCATCACAAGAACAAATCAGCCGAATTGGCACAATCCAGATTTACTTTCCTAATTCACAAATCAAACTAAACTAGGAGCTATATAAAGTCTAACTGTTTTACCGTGGAGCACGGAACAGTGTAGCAGACTGCGGTTAATCTCCATGAAAATGGCAACCATAAAAAAGAAAGCTATCTGTTCTATTCTCTACCTCTCCACTAGCCACTCAACCGTGCAATCATCAGTTATCGGCCTAAACAGATTTTATCAGCTAGATAATACATAATAATAACCCAGTAAATATCTAGGTCTTGATTCGACATATAGCACACTATAGTTCTTTATTAGCTCCGTTCTGTTCATTACGAACTACATTATTATCCAACGTTATCTAACTCATGATAAAAGTAGGAGTGATATGATATAGTCAGATAAATCTACTCGTAAACAATATAAATATCATGCAACTATATTGAAACGGACAGTTATGATACTGAGTATGCAAGTGTGCCAAATCCTGAAATGTCGAATCAATTCAGAAATCAAATACCCAACTTAACGTCTAGTCGACTGTAAACCCATTTGGTGCATTCCACTGCGCTAAATCATAGAAATTCCTTTCTTCGGATTATGCGTCACCATCCTCAGATAAGATAAGATTAAAAGAAACGTGCTTCACAAACTTCCAATACATACTTATATATATATATACTTACCTAATACAACTTTCTACTTTCTGCAATCAATGCTTCTGTGAGCAAGGACAAAGGGCACTATCAAATAGCTTCACAAAGAAGAGGGGGAAAACAGACCGTAAAAACTGGAATGAACAACCCTCTTTTCTTTTCTTCGATAGGATAAATGAGATTTTAGCAATCTCCTTGGAACATACTGCGACAATCTTTATCCAATAATTCATTGAGCAATTACCGACTTACCGACGTGCACCCTGCCATTTACAATTAACAGGTTAAGATTATATGATAGATCCTACTAGTACCTTGCTGCTACTTAATAAAAGTCCAGCGTACCCTGAGTACAGATGCATTATTTGACTGGCCATTCCTTACTCCCTTATTCTCTTACGCAATTTTTGCTAAATAAAACGCTAAAATATTCGCGGTACATACAATGTGATGAGACTGTATTTTTGGTATATTATACCCAATACTATCTAGGGTAACAGCGTCATCACTAAAATTCTGTATACGACTTATGTAAAAGCTGGAATATAACCGAAGAACTTTCTGTATCCCGGAAACGTTGAAGCTACAGTTGCAAATATTATTTTCAATTCGTTCTCTAACAGCGCAGTATAAACCCACAGTACTCAACTGTTCAAGTCTTGCATGACCTGATTGCTAGCCGTTTTATAGCCAAATGTTTTTTTTGTCATTTTTGTCTGAACTCCTTCACTAATACAAATAATATATGTTTACGGATAGAGATAGGCAATATCCATAATATAGAATGGCGTATCCACTAAAGGATTGGGTTGTCATACTATTTGCTTAGTGTATGTCGTAGGTACTAATTTGTAGGGCAATAAAAATGTATGGTATACGAACAAATAAATATATGTATTCCGTGTAGCGTCTGCAGATAAGAGTGCTAAGAAATGAAGTTATGTAGTTATGGACAAGAGAAGACATTAGTAGCAATCCATGAGTTAATGGGATTTATCAAAATAATGATACATTTGGAATTTGTATTAGTATTTGTGTAATGTTAAGAAAACACAGATAGGATATGTCAAAGATGTCTAGCCTCTGTTGGCTTTCTTTAACTACATAAACCACTTTCGCTAATCTGATTATTGCTAGCCTATGTAAACTAATGTACAGTAAGTAAGATGCAGAGATGACGTCACGACCAAGATTCCTAGTAAAACAGGACAGTCTTGTCTCTTGGCAAATGGTTATTATGTACTTATAAATGCACTGACAATGTGAATTAATGATACTGTTTATTTGGTAACTTTATTTTCGAAAGTAGCTAATAGGAGAGCAATCAGCTTTGCACAGTATTATTGGTAGTCGTGCTCGTGCACACAACTCTCGACTTTTTTATAGACAAGACACATTCTAACATTTCTGTTTTGGTGCAGTAGAGAAGGAATAAATAGACGGCAAGAAATGTCATTGCGACAATGGACTACACTACACAATCACTACTCGATGCTAAAGAATAGTAGGAGATAGGGACGAAAACAATACAATGAAATAGAAAACAATAAATGAGGAGGAAAACTTATCATTTCATTAATTTTAGTTTGCTCAACGAGTTCTGCTCGCAGTTCGTGAATGGATTGCTCGAAAGACTACTTTGAACTGAACTACTAAGTACGCTAAACCAGTGGAACATGAAAGTAAGTTAAGTACTTGAGTACTGGTACAACTATAAGTAGCACCCGTAAATATCAACATACACTAAATAACATCCTAGTCGAAAATGTTATTAATTTTATTTCCTTTTCCTACAGAGCCTCTCGTCATGTGAAGGAAATTCTAAGATATTATCTGCTGGTTGGGAAAGAAATAAAGTTTCTTCACTTTCCAGACTAATAATATAATATAGGCAATAACAAAACTAAATATCTGCTACCAAAGTACCTATAAGTACTAAAAGTGAACGGAAAGATACGGCGAAACAAGAGAGGAATGCCTTAGTGCTTCTTCACCTACTTTCATTCTGGAAATGGAAATATGTACCTAGAGCCAACACAAACAGAAAGGAGATGGAGAGAGAATCTGCTAAACTAAAGGTACATGTATGTAAGTAATCTTGAGAAGGAATCTGAAGGAGACGTGTAGGAAGAAAGAAAACTTTGAAACGGAACACTTCTCTCCCGGTTCCTTTTCTTTACGAAAAAAGGAAGTTGCTTGTTGTGGTAGGTATTATAATAACTGATTGCAAATTTTTCGCAATCAGAGAAATACGACCTACGCAACATGATATAAAATCAAGTAGGAACTGTTACAAGACAAAAATAACTTGTCCACACCACACATTTCCTCAAGGCAAGAAAAATGTAAAACATCATCACGTATTGCACATATACAGGAATGAGATGAAATGTGTAGTAAAATATCGAATTTCTCTTAATAAATGCAATCACCATAGCCATTTAAGTTCAGTTCATCCATTTGAGTATGAATATAGAGACACGTCACAGAAAACGGTGAAAAAATTCTGAGAATCTCATTGAACTATGTTTGAGAAACTGGCAAAAGAAATGTACGGAAAGGAAAAGAGAGGAAAAATAATGAGAGGAGATTGATCTGGTGGAAAAGTGAGTCATTTTGCCCTTTAGGTAGTTTTCTTCAGTAGGGAACAATGAAAATCGTAGGAGAAAGTTGAAAACAGTATTTTATCGGGGAGAAGTTGCTAAGTAAGACGGGAAGAGGTAAGGAAGGGGAAATAACAGGAGAATTCATGAACATGTTGTTGGGAGAATAGGAAACGTGTGTGGATTTCCCAATGAATGACGGCAAAGAAAAGGCGAGCAATGAGCGTATCGTAAAAAAATGAGATAAGTTTGTAACTTACTTGACACTTTCTTGACTTAAGGATTTTTTCGCAGTGGCGCTCGTTTTATCAGTTGCGATGAATTGGCCGTTGGGCAGTGTTGTGGCACTGACAACGAGTTTGTTCTGATGATGATGTTTGCTCACATCACTGACAGTCACGACACTTGTACCGGAAGCACTTGCACTACCCGTGAGAACAACACTGGTACCAATTTTGTTGTGACCGTTGGTAAGGAGTGGGGAGAGTTTCTTGTTAATTGGGGCAGAGGTAATTGGGGCGCTCGTGGTGTTGACTCCAACGACGGTCACATTTCCATTGGCACTGTCACTGACGGCCGTAGCAGACGGACTGGACGATTGTGATCGCTGTTTCGCTGGAGAAGACAGAGACGGCTCTTTGGATGAGAAAATGCCAGGAGCGTCTTGCAGGCTGCTGTCCTGTTGATGGAGCGAGTCGAAGCGGCCGTCTTCGGCGGCGTCGTCGTCTCCACCTCCTACTCCACTTCGATGCAGAGCCGACTGCGAACTGCTCAGCTCTGCTGCTGAAGTCACGTAAATCGGACTTCCAGTTGCGGCTTCGATCAGACCGTTCAACTCCGATGTGTCTCCACTTCCCGACGGAGCTTCGCTCAGCTACAACCAAAAACATAAACAATATCAGCAACACTAATTCACATTATTATTCTCGCTCTCACACAATCCCACTTCATTAGCACTCTCCCATTTGAATACACTGCCTGTCCTTACTTAATCAACACAATAAGAACAAGACCTTCAAAATCATTCTGCTATCCCAAAACCTACTTCTTTTACAAGAATATCTCAAATTAAAGTGGACATAAAAATATAATTATAACATTTTAACATTTGAAAAGCTAATTCTGAACACAGTTATTCTTATTAAGTTAACATGAACTATCCATATAGGTAGGTACCTTATATCCCCATTAGTTCCTTTTTTTTTAATTTTTACTATACAATTGTTCTCTGCAAAATGATAATGTTTCGTGTTTTGAGATTAGATACGGAGCGTGACATATTATTGTAAACAACGCATAACGTTACTCTATTCCCAAAGCACACAGAATTATCATATGAACGTAAATCTACTTTATTCAAGCTTAGGGAAAGTTTCAAGAAAGCTGAAATAGAAAAATGACAACAAAACGATACATGTACAGTAAATCAGTACATAACAACTAAATTAACAAAAATGGGCGTTTTTCAATTTAACAAGATTGAAATTTGATATTTGGCCTAAACACCCTCACGCTTTTCACTTCTCACTAATAAATGGATCTTGGATATGTATTCTAGCATAATCAGTCAATATTGGCAATTTATTCCTAAGTTGACTAGAGCTGCCTAATGTTTTGTAGAACCAGACACTTTCTCGGTTCATCTGGAAATATGGTGTTGGTTCGAATGTATACCAAGAGCAGAACAATTGTGATTATATCACGGAAGCTGCTTACTAGCAAATTTTCATTTTGTTGCAAACAATTTTCACAGGCAACCTGAGCCGTTAGTATTGAACTCTATGAGGAATACATTATTTTGGATTGGACTACTTTAGCTAACGAAATTCATCTTTAATACGTGTCTAATCCGAGCAATTTCTATTGAATCTTTCTATATACAGTGGCTACACCACAGCCCTACATTTGAGGTAATACTAATACGTATTTTCTGCGTCGTCAGTGCAGTGGGGCAAAGTATGAGTATGAGGGTGTAATATAGGAAAAGCACTTAGGACACCAATATAATTTAGTGTGTAGTATTTACGTGAGAATTTGAATTTGCATTATAAAAAGCAATCTTCTGGGTGAAAGCACTTCATCTACGTTGTCTACCTTAGAACTTCCTCTTGGTTGGACTGTGTAGTAGTTCTACTACTCTAAATAGTCGAGACAAGCGTCTGTTGAATGAATTCAGACTAAAATATCACATAGCAGGACACAAAGCTGGAGAAAGTTGAAAAATACCTTTGCCTAGAATGCATGTTCAGTCAGCTCAACTCAACTTTGTATTCAATCCTGAATACGTAAGGGCATGAGTTCAGTTGGCCAAGCAAATCTACGTAGTTTCTCTCTCCTCTCCTCTAGACTATCCATCCTGAAACATATCATTAGTTATCCTCCTGCAAATTTCTATTCAAATGCATCTCTTCATGTGTACTAGCCATGTAGGACCAAACTACGTGAAGTGAAATCAAGTAAAGGATTTATGTATGTACACGTTAAACTTTGAATGTTTTTCCCTACATACACACCACGATCAACTCTCCAACGGAAATAAACTTCTATATAGTCCCATCTCTAGCCAACTGTACTTACATTTCGTAAGTAAGTATTATGCTACTACTAAACAGAGTAGACATGTCAACTATTTCCCTATGAGCTTATGTGCAACCTATAATAATATGTAACATATATTATACCTAGCTTTTCTGTTGAAACCATTTTCAGAACATCTATGAATGCTCTAATGTTCTACAGTTTGGAATTTTGGCCAGGGAATGGAATTATTTTTATATTTATGTGACTCTCCTTAACAGTTTGCATCTCGTAATGAAATTCAACGAACCTTATCTGAATCAAGACTTTCCTGTCCAACTTCCTATTTTACATTTTCTCAATTCAATGTTGATAGACCTTGTCCTCACAATATTCATAGCTCAATTTCCATGATATTTCCGTTCACATTCACCAATAGCTTCGCCTTTGCTGTTACTATAATGCATTTATCCATCGCATCACATCAAATCAAGGTACCTACCCATATTTACCGTATCCGTCTAAAATTTAACCACAGGGTTTATAAAATACTATCAGAACTTCTTCAATACCATAATAGCCACATTTAATCGACAGGAAACATGCAATTATTAGATAGATAACACAGATATAGTACTCATATCCATAAACACGGCATTCAAATTGTTTGTAGACAGATTTTCCAATTACCTTCTTACAAAACTTACAAAACTTGAACATGCAACTGACGCTCGAACAAACAAATTTTCAAAACGACATATGAAAGAACGAGATTTGAAAACCAGCCATTATTGAGCATAGAATTTGCATTCAAAGGCACGGACTCTTTGCTAGAGAATTTATAGGAGGTGACAATAGGAGAAATCGAACAGAGCTCCGTTCAATTTCCTCTGTTAGTTCACCATGTTGTGTAAGTAAGAGCAAACGTGGTGTATGCATTAACTTTGCAAATAAGTACCTACAGAGAAAGTACCCCATAACAGTCTCGGCAAAGTTGAATGTATGTCTACTTTGTCCGTATATTGCGAAATCCTACTTTGAGATGCTTAGATTTCGTATAATGATACGAGCCTAATTGAAAATCGATTGTGAATTGAGATTCTATAGCTATGCTACCTTGAAAATAGAGCCTTGACAAATGTAAAAAGGACAGTGTGCTAATAGAGATTTATGCGTGGAAATTTGTCGAATTGCAACATTTGAATTTGTAGTGCAATAAAAATAAATGAAGATCATTGCTTCATTATGTAGTGCTTTTGAACAGTAGTTGTTACGAATTGAGCTTACATTTAGACTTGAGACCCTAGAGGTACGACTAAAAAGTACCTGAGCTTTTGAAAAGTCTTCGATGTAGACAATAGAAAAGTGAGCAAGGAAAAATGTTGCTTACTGCTGGGATCGAGTCTGCCATAGCTATACACTACATATATGCTGCAGTAGTAACAATATACAAAATCCAAGTGACAATGTACAGATGTATTGACTATTTACTACTCTGTATTTACTACTAAGCTACAATTCAATCTTCCTCGTGCACCAAGCCCAGCCGACAGTGAGGCTAAGCCTGTCATTTTCATCGAATCCAGTTAAAACTGTATGAATTCTCTTGTCGCTCACGGACTAAATGAACCCAACAATAGTAAGTTGGTTGTAGTGCGCCATAGAAAAGGAAATATATAGAGAAAACACGATTACTATTGCTAGCAATTCGATTTCCGGTGGCTAGCCAGTATTTTAATGTAATTTGCCGTTCCCAAAACTCTTCAACAGTTTCTGTTGTGCCCAATGGAGAAAATTCACAGTGAAATGGGATGGCATGACTCGCCTGCAGTATTTTGCACTGCAATCAAATTGAGGAAATTAAATTCTGCTCTGATTCTTGGGATATCTATGTAGTATTGTTCAATTCAAACAGCAAATGATTGCATTTAACTACCTATTTATACATCCCTTCGTTTCAGCCTTAATACAGATAGCACAAGATATATCCTTTCCACAGATGAGTAAATATTGATAGAATGTCTATTTCTGTGTTCATATTTGTAAATGTTCGCAGTGCCTTCTGTAGCTAAACAGTTCAATTTGGCCGAGGAATGGGATCCCTGCTCCAATTCTACATGTAGCTAAAAACTATCTGAAAATTTTCATCTGATTTCCTTTGATGTCAGAGATGTTATCACGACTAATGGAATGTAAGCATCAGAGAATGCTACTTACATCCCGTGTGGCAACCTAATAAGTAGTCACCTACATACTCCATTTACACCTTTCGCAAAAAGCGGATTTTTCCATTCGATATAAATTCAATACACACCCTGCCTGCATGCGTACTATTTACTATTTGAACAATAAACCAACTCCCTTTTTATCTACAGGTTCCCGACAAACCTACCGCCTACTGTACGCACTTCTATTTCTACAACATCAAATATTTACTTTCCAGTTACTTGTAGTATTTTGTGTAAGAATTTAAAAGAAATTCACTCCTGATATTTAGATCTCTATCATAAATCAATATCAATAGAAAAGGAATTTCCTCCACGAGACATTTATGACACTGTGTATAGAATAGGATCCCTCCTTAATCGAAGCCTTCACTTCCGAAGCAATACATCTTTTGAAATACATTCAGCTGTCTCCGCTGCCCTTTTCTTCGCAAAGTAATATTATTCTATGAAAGAAACAAATTGTAAATAATACTTCCCACTATACTTTTAGTGCCTCCCTATATATATTTCCTTAGTTTACAGAACTTTTCCTTAAAATAACTTTTTTCCCAGATTTTCAGATACATTTACGCTACTATAGCAAGGTATGACTGTCACCATTCTGACAACTATACTATAATACATCTACACAATATTCCACTGCATGCACGTGGCGAGAAA
The DNA here is from genome assembly GCA_009936455.2 of Tomocerus minor. Lineage (NCBI taxonomy): Eukaryota > Metazoa > Arthropoda > Collembola > Entomobryomorpha > Tomoceridae > Tomocerus > Tomocerus minor. The sequence continues at coordinate 12,311 of JAAAYG020016268.1, forward strand.
TATCGCAGCTCAGAAAAGTAAGGCAAAAAATTCTCAATTTAGTGAGCGAAGTAAAACGCACTATGATCTTGTAGTCACATACTATTGGCTAGCCCAGTTTCAAATACATTTCTGTAATAGAAAACATGTTGTCACTTTTATATATGTGAAATGAGGTTATGCTAGGTCGGCTGTGTCTTTATCTCTGTCGAGTCGACTTAAACACACTGCACTTTAACAATGACATTACGTAATGTGACTTGTAACTTTAGAAGCACTAACATTCGGAAGTACATTGTCTCCGTAGTAGTTGTAGTAGGTTCCATGACTATGTATAGCCAGCCAACTAGCTTTGCGATGCTAAACTCTTAGAGATAACACATATATATAGAATGCAGAACACGTTACTTACTATTATTTTTTGAAGTTCTCTATTGTAGTGACAGTCAGAGGGAAATCCTCGTCACTTTTATTTCTTTTCCTATCATCTTTTTGCTCCGAGCATTGCCTTTCTTTTTCTTTCGCTTATATTAGCACTTTCTTTTGCTTTGTCATACTACGACTGCTAGATAGACACTTCAGAAACTACTTCACTTAACCTCACTTGACTCTTTAGACTGTTACTCTACTTTCTCTTTTAGTAAGAGACTAGTTCGCCTTCTCTCTAGCTGCGCTATACATTTCGCTTATATCTTGACGACTCAACTAACGTAACTGAAATACTCAGCAGGGTAGTAAAACAGTAGAGAAGGATTGTGGAGAAGAGGTGTGCGTATGCGTGTACTGTGCACGTAACAGAAAAACGTGGTTGTCAACGCTGTTGGTGATTTGGAGTGGAGAATCCTGCTCACTTTAATATACGACTGTGTGACACGTAGAGTCTTTTCTCTTCTTTATTACAACACAACAGGAACTAGATTGCCAGTGTTCTGGAAGTGTGTAAAATGGATTCACATATTTAGCATTAACATAGCCACAAGGCGTGTACACTATTATCTAGTGTACATACAAGTAGAGAGAAAAGTGTAAAGTCACCGGCTGTGCCACTATTACTTACTTAGATATTACGCACACATTTCACTTCACCACAGAGAAGAGCATCAGAGTGCAAAATACGAAAATTCTCAAAAAACTTTCCTTAGTAGCAATTCTTAAGCAAAACTTTACTTGTCTTGCTGAAATTATGTGTATACATGTTTCTGCCTGATATGAAGAAGTTTTACTTTACGTAGACTACAATCTAAAATTACTAACCACACAGAGCAAAAGCTAAAATTAAACAAAGTCTCTGTAGCACCACAGAGCACATCACAACTGTATATCTTTTCCTCACTAATTCTCCAGCCTCTTCTGGGAAAATAATTTAATTTTCTTAAACTTGGAAAAAACTGGGAACGGAAAAAATTAAGAAGAAAGGGAAGGAAGGGATTAGTAGAAAAGGGGCATCTTGGCTTTATGTGTTTTTAATAGGAATTCACGAGTGAGAAAGAGAGGAGAGAAATGGAACACCACTTCAGCTCTTTCCCATCCCTCCTAATGATAATGAGGAAATTTAGTGTTACACTTTGCACTTTAAGGATGTGAGTGAAAGCCGAAAGCTCTCAGAGTCGGAAATGCCAAAACCAAAACAAGGGACAGAAAGAAATACAAGTAAGTTAAGGATAAAAAGGGTGATGCAGGCAGGCGGTGGGTGTGTGGATGTTGGATTAGATTGAATGCGGATGGATGGTGTGGAGAGAACGGAGGAACGCACTGTACACTGCAGTGTAACAGATGAGACTGGAAATGGGATGAGGCGCGATTACTATATAATATCCCTCTCAAAGAACATACATTGTTACGTTATGTTCCCACTATGTACACATGTTACTCTGATTTCAGTTGACTAAGTAGTTGTCTAGTTCCACTATAGCTCGACACTTCCCAATCCTATGTGCTTCATTCCAGGAAAGGACACAAATGTGCAAAAAATACACCCTCTTTTCATCTCCAGTTTACAAATGAAACCGATGCCGCGTGTCGTATAATGTAAGTTATGCAGATGTGCATATAGCAAGCACTAAGCATAACGTACAAGTAGAGCCGCAGGATTATTGTTATGTCTTTGTTTAGTTTCACTGGAAATATTTGGTTTCTGCGTATTATTCTTCCCTTGCATTCCTCCGTTATTGACAGTTACTACAACGTAGTTATTCATTGCACATAAACAAACAAAAACAACGACACATTGCAAAAACATTCTCTTCTTCTATTATTTCGCATTGTTGTAATAATTCCATGAAAATGCTAACGCTCAAACGACTCCATTTGTTCACTGACCAATCCTGTTAGCTATTATTACAGGAGATGAAGAAGAATATTACAATAGCAAATAGATTGGATAGAGGAAATAAATAACATAGGAGGCAAGCAGGCGGACGATGCAAAGTAATGGTAATGGGATGAACCGAAATATATCAATGTACAATATAATCTATGACAGAGCACATAGGGACTGACGGGAAAACGTGTATTTTAAGTGCTCGCGTACGTCAGCCGACCAAATGATTCACTATGACTTCTCTCACTCAGCTCCTATAGGAATACTTAGGATGACGAGGAAAATTCCGCCTCCTTACCCAACTTCACTTCATCAGTTAGTACCTAACGACATGCAAGTTCAAATGAGTCTCTAGGATTTTAGTCAGCCATTACTACCATCCTTCAACTAGCAGTGCTAGTCATGGAAGAAAATGAAGAGAAAATGCAATAGTTTTGGATAATACACTAAAGTCCTTATACCAACACGTTAAGCTTTAACTCCTGTAATATTCAGTTGAGCAGGCTTCATTTCTTTTCATTGGTCTGTGCTCTACTTAATACTTAGAATAAGAGTACGCTTAGATAAACTTAACCACTTGGTTGTGCTTGACATCCATATATGTTCTCGCATTGACAGTTCAACTTATTTTAACACATATGTTAAGTCTAGCGGAGTAAGTCCCCTTTATTATGTTTCAAGTCGGATATAAACGAAAAATGAGATGGTGCATGTGATGTATAACACGAAGGAGAGGGAGCCTTTCCAATAATAACCCGGTTAGATCTATACTAGAACTCCGTATAAGTCCATGTCCTACATAATTCAGATATATCTATTGTATCTTCTCTGAACTGAACTACTCTCTGCCCAAGACCTGCCTCTTGACTTGTGTGAAGGGAATTTATGCAATGTGATCTAACTCACTAGGTATGAGGCATTCGTGTTTACTAACTAGCATTCTTAACTATATGCAGTATAGAAAAGGAGTTATGAACGTAGATACATAAAATTCATACCTTTAATATTATTCAGCACCTAGATAGTAGCATGCATGGGCTTTAGTAAAAAATGCATAGCTATCTACTTACTTAGCTAACCTTTTTTATATGAATGATATATTCGTAGGTGGTTCGTATTAGATGACGTTGTTAGTGTAATCGAACCTAGTCAAAGACACCACAGAATCCCTCGCCTCTTTTTGAAACTTCATACTAATTTACAAGGATTTATTTTGCTATGTAAGCAGTCAGAATGTTTTAAACCAGATGTAATGTTCTAATAATTCTCTGTCAAGAATTACTCTGGTATTTCGAATAACTGGAATGCAATACAAAAAACATTTTCATTTTAGTCGCTGTTTTCAATAAGCACAATATGGTCACAATAAAATGTAACCTTACATACAAACCTTCTTCTACGAACTAGTAGTCAGGTACCCACATAAACAGTTCCGCTAACCTGCTTATTGTAATAATTATAATTTGCGAAAGCTAGATGCATAGATATAATTTATGTGACAGATAATTAAAAACAGAGATCCCATCAACAAGGAGTAATAGAAAGAGGAAAGTAAAGACTTCCCGACATCCTTATGGGCGTTATGGGTAAATTAAAATATTTTCATTTAGCTTGCTATGAGTGCGAATCTTAGAATTGCATTGAACTTGCTCTTAGACCGTAGAATAGTAAGCACAATTTAAGTTTACAGTGAGATTTCGGAAGAAATCTTAGAGATATTATGAACATGCGACTATTTGCCATCCTACTAATATATCTTTCACCAGTGACGTAAAGCAGAAAGTGTGAACAAATGTCACCTTTCGTCTGTAGACATTTCTGTGTAAACTTCACTCCAAATCTATTCTGACAAAGAAAAGTGGCATTTTTCAGTGTTCCTGCAATGAAATCCGATTTATCTCAACAGTCACGCCATGAAATGACAACATAAGTATGAGACATTCAAGAGATTTCGGTTTAGCCTCCTTTTCCACATTCATAGCATTTGGCATGTGTGGCGTACATAAGACTTCCAATGCCGTTAGTTCGCTTGACTAATATGCTGCATTCTGCATTGCAGCTCTACGACTACTTAGTGGCTACATCAGCAGTATGTATGGAACGATAATCTCCTAGCAAATTGTAAGCAAAAACCAGACGTAGCTGCTTAGAGTTACAAATACCGCCAGAGTTTCATCTCTTTCGCACCAATAAATACATATACTAATATATGATAGGAAATAGCCCGTTCTTAGTGTACTTTATTGTCAATGTCCATATATTATACTTAGGTACTTTATAGTAGTGTTGCCAAATTATGTTAGACTTTTTAGCCACTACGTCACTGGTGTGCACATAATATTATGACCCATACCTTCACGATAAAGAAACTGCCCATAAATAACAAACGGTGGGTTTTATGGTTCATCTTTTGGTACCATACTAATTTTTTATTATTCCTTTTCCACAATCATCGTATGCCATGTTTTTAACACAATTCATAAATCAGTCAGCAATCAATAATAGGTACGGAGAAATTCATAGCATGCTAATTATTGGACTGTCTACACAATCCATCAAAAGTTAATTACCAGCAACGAAATATCTGTGATATGCATATTAAACTTAATTAAAAATATATAGGTTCTACATACTATGCCATTCTGTCAGATTTCCTTAGGTGAATATCGAAACAGTGCAGCAAAAGAAGGAAAAAAGTTCATGTAATGGGATTAAAACTACTAAAAGATGAAATAGAAAAAAAATCCTTGAGAAGTGAGTTCATTTAGGTACGGTGTGTAAAGTTAAGGAATATCAAACAGAGAGAAGACTACCGCATTGCAACGAAGAGAGAATTTCTAGATACTCTATAAAGATTCTTTATGCGAATTAGCGATGCTATACTCACTGACATAAAGGAATAAATTCATGAATGAGTTCGAACTAAGTAACTGAAAATCTTAACGTTATAGCTGCAGCAGATCATTATCATCAAAAATGTATAGGTACGTGTGTTCTTCTATAGTTTTCTCTTAGCAGATAATACTTGTAAATTTTCGTGAAGGAGCGCAACTTATTGTTACAGTAGTTTTCCACGACTCATTCATGGCAATTCATAGAGGGTTTTATCCTAAAACTAAAGATAAACTACTGTTTCTATTACCTTGAAGACAGAAAAAGGAGCAATTGAGACAGAATGCATAATAAAGATTCTAAATATTTTACACAATGAGAAAACAGTGTTTTGTTTATACACAGAAACTAAAAACTTCTCAAGGCCATCATTAAATAAATGTTCTGCAAGTCAGAGAGCTTCGCATCTCACTATGAATAAATTAGCATAGAGATATTAAATTTTTATAGCTTTACGTTAACTCTGCTCACTTGGTCCATAAAATCAGAGATTTTCTTTGAAAAACTACTGCAGCTGCCGTGAGGAATAGGGAAACTACGTATAATTTCGCAGCTCTAAAATCTCTAATTAGAAAGTAAAACAGCTGAGGGGGCTAAGTAGAGCCAATTATATGATTATAGTCTTTTGGACTATAACGTGACAGTTCTTATTGAACTTAGTATGCTAATGCTGTTACCACTTAAAGTACGTAATTTTATCTACAAAGGAAAGAATTCGGGAGAAATATTTTGTTAATTACAAGTTAGTGGCTTAGATCAGAGCCTTTTCAACGGCTCCTTCCTCGACTAGTTAGATCTTTCCAGTTTTGTGGCATTTTGGTTGATTGCGTATTGACGAGTCGGGGGGATTCGTTAAAGCAGACGCTAGTGGCAATGAAATAAAGCCTTCATTACAATTAGACTGCATTCTATTAAAAGAGCTAGGTGTGCTATGCAGATACATCTTCTATTTACTTGCCTACAGGACAAGTACAGCAATAACAACCAAGTTCACTCAAATCCAATGAAACTAAAGTGAGTTAATGAAAAAGTTCAATTCGACCTGCCAAATACATTTAAACATTCTCGTATGTTTGCTACATGCATGTGCTCAAAGTCAAAATAGCAACACAGATCAACTTGACTTACTCATCCACTCACTCACTCACACTAGACTTCTCCCTCAAAGCCAAACTAACAAACTGATTAACAAACATAGAGTACAGCCCCTATTTATAAATGTATAGGAATACTACATACTTACCTACATAGAGTCAACAATTGCCAAAGGCTTTCCTATGGCGTGTCACAAATACACAATGCATTGCACACGCTAATTCATCTCACACAACAGACTAGTCTGTTTAAATAGAGAGGAAGGAGGAATAGTGAATTTAGCCATTAGACAAGGATGCATATAAATATTCCTATTATCTACTTGTTAAAGCACGGAGCAGCAGAATCCAAGTTTATGTATGACTGTGTATTTAAATTCTGAATTTATATGTAAATGGACTGACTACACGTAGCAACTATAAATACAAAGTCAAGTTGGTTTAGCTTCGTAGCCTACGGCTCAGTACGATGACATTAGCTACACAGGAAACAGGATATGTGTATGATTTTTGTGCACAAACGTGCAATGCTGCCATAGCTTAGTTGACTTATTCAACGCCTAAATGAAGATAATGAGGTAAAAATCCTAGTCGAGACTACTATCAAGTACCGTGTAATGCAAAACACTGATTACTAAGAACGTGAAAATGGCTCCACTCGCTATATCACAGTTAGTACATGTGAAATACACCTTATAATACTGAAAAACGTGGGTAAACTTGATTCGAGAAAAGAAATATGCGTAAAGTGAAGAGAGAAAACAAGTTTCGACACTACTTCATTATAGTTACTAATAGTAAATGATTGTCACTTTGCCACAATGTAGTAGCTTGTATTATGACTTTGTCAAACAAAAATGGATATCACAATCGAGTCTAACTACATATACATAAGTACATGAACGTAGTAGTAAGAAAGATAGACGCAAATAAGGTTACTACGCATATAGCTATAAACTTGATTCTTTCATAAAATTTTAAAACTATGCAGTGGGAAAGAGAAAATTGAAGAATGAACTCAAGTTGCATAGAGTCGCAACGCATTCTGCTTAGTATAATAATCTTGTAGTAGTAACACAGCCATGTAATTTCCCGTCTTCCAAATGGAATTGGAAAATTTTCTTCCAACACTGTAAAATTAATTGTATAATTCAATGTGAAGGAAGATGCCTACTGCCTGCTCTGGTTCATGAGAATATTGTCTAGTTCAGTTCTGTAAAAGTCAAGGTGCTTGCACGTAGTCACAATAAATACGCTACATGAAAGAAATAGAATTGCACTCGATTCTCTCCTACATCTATTTCCATTTCTTCCTATTAAAGGAAAATTCAGTTAGAGACTCTTTGCAGAATAACTAGACCATTACAATCGGTAAGCTTTGAAGTGTTGACTTCAAAGAAAAACTTTGATCGCAACCGTACGTAGTACTTTGCCGTTTGTGAATGCCTTTGCCACTAACTGCAATGCAACAATTACTATGCTACGTCTCCCAATTATCCACCTTTAATAGTTATATGTCCTTAATCCCTAACTTTCTGTACCATGGTATACCTATTGTAATAAATCCTCTTTGACACATCATTTAATTACAAACAAGTTATGTAGCAATTATCAATTCTGCTAGGTTTCTTTTTCGTATAATTGAATTTTTATTTTCAGCAAGGTATTTAATTAATTGTTTGTGTACATGTTCACTCTAAATCAACATCTATATATTGGGAGGTCGACACAAAACCTAATATTGCAATTTTAGAGATAAGCAACAAGAACAGGAAAGAGCAAAATGCTCTTTTACACTTCAATGTTATTTTACGTGCCATAAACATTCCTGAAACGTAGCAGAGGCTACTGAAAATATATTTATAGAATGGCACCTCGAAATGACCTTAAACAAATAGCATCTTCGTCCATGCGATGCTAACATATGTAATGCATTCAGCCCAAAATGGTTCGTCTTCAGATTTACTTGAACACATTAGAGCAATTTCAGTTGATACATGAGGCATCGAGGCCAGGAGATCCATTTTCTTTACGTCTCATGAGAAAATCAAGGGTCTTTGATAAAATCCGTGAGACACGAACATTGTGTTTGTCTAAGAGGCTCTGCAGCTACAGATAT
>JAAAYG020016279.1:0-20709 GCA_009936455.2 Tomocerus minor
TATTATTAATCTGCATGTTTTTGGAACATAAAAACCCATAGTCAGATATCACTGTTGCCGAGGGCATTCTCTACGAGGAGAATCGAAGTTCATACCTGTCGAAGCGGGACGATTCAATTGTCTTTGCCCGTCGATTAAGAACGGAAATCTTAACCGCTGGAATGATGTGCCCTGGCTAATACTATATATAACGATCTATTGTCAATAGTCTAGAGAGATCTGTATACAAATAATGGAATCCGTTGCAAAAATACATTTAGTGTCATTTAGTAAAGTAATTATAGGTACCTAACATAAATATTAAAATTAAATACGTTTTCATACTACTTTAAATAATCTAGATTAACAAATGTAAATCAACAAAAGTGTTTCAGATTTTACGTGTGTGTATTCTAATTTTTCAGATTTTATGTACGTATATCCTAATCTTAATGATACTTATCTTACTATTTAATCTGTACAAATGTAGCTGAAAAATGCTCAGCAAAAATATTTTCTGTTCAAGTCTTCAGATTTTAGCAGATTGATTTTGAATACAATTTTTCATTTAACAGAGATATACAAATTTATATAAAGAATTTTTGATATATAGTAAACCTTGCTAGTTCTTTCATGACTGTGCCAACGATTTAAACACCAAGACATTGACATTCGGCACAAATAGCAGTTATTTAAACGGCATTTTCTCAGTGTATTTTAATGTACTTTCCTAAAATACTACTAGCCCACACAAGTTCTACCGTAAACAATGCAAACATAAACATTTCAGCCTCAGACATTATGATATACATTGTAACAATTCAGACTGAATTGATTGAAACAACGATTGAAACACCACAATTTTCATATGTGATACAAAAGAGAAATAATTTGGGACATATAATGTCCCAAATGTCATGGCTTGTGTGAATGATTGAATGTCAATGGCTTCATCCCCTTCTTGTAGTAAATGTGCTTTTGCACGAGTTTCCAAATTTTCAGTCTCAGTAAACCGTTCATTGCAAATGTCACATGCAAATGGTTTATCGACCTTGTGACTTTCCTAGTAATTTATGTAGGTTGGAAATGTCTCGGGAAAGCTTTTGTGCCTTCTCTGCATAAACAGAGCAAATATCACAGCAATAAACCCAAGAACTGGGATTTCCAAGTACTTTCAGTGACTGCGGACAAAAATATCTTCGGGAACCTCAATACGTATATACCGTTCAATATGGCTAATCTCTCTCGCAAACTGTCAATATTATCAATATTTTTTAATCTATTGAATAATCACTGTGAAATTCTTCAATCATTTAGCTGATAAGAACTTCTTACCGTATTCTGATATCTACCTGTCATTTATCAAATATTAATACTATTACAATAAACCACCGACAAACACGCATAATTAAAACAAAGAGCTCCATTTCTGACAATTAAAAGTTTTAGTAAGTAAGGAAGTTTCTGCTATTCATCTGAGATACGTCAAGTCGGTTGGTGTAGTCAATTTAATATAATATTATGGTTTAACAAACGGTTTTCATGGATTAGAGTTTACGGGGTTAGACTATGGTGAGCATTCTCCATTTGACGTATTACATTAAATATTTAATTGCTCGCTGCTATCCTGCCATTTGCACATCATTCACGCAATGTAGATTGCCATTAATCGAGCGATTTCCATTTGGCAGAATATACATTAATTATAATTTATACGTAGGTATTGAAATTGGTACGACGTTTTATAAATTGCACTGCCAACTTGAAAATCCATTTGTAGCGTCATCAATAGAAACTCGATCCAGTTGCGTTTCTTTATATAAAAACTACCAGAATTTGCACGAATATAACTAATCACACTCAGAAACTGTCACTATTATAAATATTTTATAATTCATTAAAAAATCATTTTGTTTTGCTGTCTTTTAGCTGACAAGAACTATTTTCTAAATTAACCTGATATCTATCTGTCATAATTCATCAAATAATCATATTTGTACCATTGCAAACCTCTGACATGCACGCATAATTAAAATAAGAGCTTGATTTAAAAGTTTTATGAAATGACCATCGTAGTAATTAAGGATAGATACGTCGGTTGGTGTAGTCTAAAAGGTAAAGTGGGATAGTTTAGATTCCGGCATTTTTGAAAGCTACAGCCAACATTTACAATTACATTAGTATTTAAATGTTCGTTTATATTCTGCAGCATCCATTTGCACGTCACAGGCAATGAACAGATGCCACTATTTCCATCCATTTACCAAAACATAAATAACAAAACACAATAAACTTATATTATAGCTGTTCATTAGATCGTATCTATATACAGAATTATCAATAATTATATTTGCCTAAGTTCCAAGTCTGTGTATAAATTGACAAAGGAAATTTCCTATTTTTGAAAAGCTAACAAAATTTTCTTTTATTATAGTAGATAATCCTTTTTATATTTTATGATGTGATAATATTATCATTATAATATTATTATTTGTATTATAATGTCACTCAAGTGGCATATTAGGCAGTTAGTGAAGCAAATCGACTAATTAAAAAACTGATCAAAATACAAATATTTATTTGCACTTTAGTTTGACAAAAATTCTTTATTTCCGAATGGACATTAATGGCCTTAATGCTAATATTAATAAATAATCTAATAGTCCCAATTATAACTTGACTAGTACCTACCTATGTGAAAAAAGTGAGCACTCATAACCGTTGTGGTGAATGACACAACGATATCTTCGCTGATAAAGTCACTCAGTATAGCATTTGGCTTTCTAATAATAAATAATTGTGATGCTGAAAGAATTGTGCTGCCTAATGTGCGTTTTTGTGTCGGTGTATAGATGTGGAATTATCACTGATCTTTCTAATGAGGATAATCGCTGTTACATCAATTTCAATTTTCACAGTGAATATGAAGGAAATAAACAAGTTTTGAGCAAAGCAAGAGAAGAACTGCTAAGTGTGACCACTCCGTATACTTTTACCAATTTTGAAACTTTGAATAAACATGAGGACATTTTTAACTGTACAGTTAAAGATTTTATTAAAAACATTAATAAGTACAAAAAATACTTTAAGCAGAAGGCATGCCGACTTGGTAAAATATTAGACAGAAGAATATCAGCTCCCCATTTACTCTCTAAATGGAATTGCAAAAGCTATATTTCCATAGGCATAAATCCAAACAATTTAAAGGAAAATTTTATAGCAATAGGCATAGTTTTTACGTACGTCTTTGCTCACGCTGATGTGCCTGTGATGGTTACGCTGCTCGAATCCAAGTTTCATAATAACTACAGGTTCTCAGTGCTTGGTTGTATGCATTTAGTTGTAGAAAGCGAAGTTCTACGAGGTGAAAGGAAGAGGCAGCAGTTCGCGGATCATTTGTTTAGTGTTAAGGCTTTATTAACAAAAGTCAAATATATTTCGCTGATTATTTTTGTTCATCTAGAATCAAGCTTTGGATTTTCACCCGACAGAAAGATTTATTACGCTTGCGACCACTGTGCATCATTGCAGACAACACTTTTTCCCATTAATTGCTCTAACATACATTTTAGTACAAAAGATATTTTAACAAGACTTATTTTCGAACTTATGCAGTACAATAATGCTGCTTCACACATTGTGACCATAATGGGACGTATTGGCCTACCATTCTGCGGAATTCCTTCTCCTAAAAATTATTTTATAAAACTTTCTTCATCAAGAAACGTTCATACAGGTTGCAGAATAGCCATCAGCGCCATTCTTTTTGAAAATATTAACGGATCTATTTTAGTGGATAACGATAAATGTATCAGTTTGCATAATCGATCTTTAACGAATAATTATGGTGTGACTATTGAAGCGGAATTAATGGCACAAACAGATTATCAGGGGTACGATAATTTGATGTTCTATACTCACACAGAAGGATTCAACTTCATTTCATGCACAATTTTAGAAGATTCATTTATATATTTTGGTGGTTACATCAAGCCATATTCATTTTGGTCGTGGATAGCAATTTTTATGACGTTCGTAGCGACTATTGCTTTCGTCAACTTGGTTCTTATTTATAAAGATGAACTAGGAATTCCTGTTCTTCTAATCTTTTACGCATATATTTTGGAAATAAGCTACTCATTTCCGGGGATAGGAAAAAAAGGAGCATGGCTAAAATTGTCGATTGGTCCTTTTCTCTTAATGGCGATAGTATTAACAAATGCTTACAAAGGAATCGTCATCACAGATTTAACAGAAAAACCACAACCGAAACGTCTCGAATCAATCAAAATGTTTTTTAACAATTCCATTACATTTTCAAGTCCTACACTTGATTCTGTCTATTCCAAATTAAGTGAGACGGTTAACCATGTTTTCGATTTGATGGAAAGTATTAATAGAAGTGCAGAAATCGCCGACTACCGGTGCGAGTTAAAAGCAAAAAATGGTAATGATAGCCATAAATGCATGACAATCACTAAAGATTGGGATAATGATAAGCGTGACTTGAAAGCATTTAAGAAAGCCTGGGATGTGTGTGCGTTGCTCTTTAGGTGCCAATATATTGTGTTCCCTTTCATTTTGAAACTTGTTGAACTTCGTGACGTGGTCGATAACAAAAGAATTCCTTCTCCAAATGAAAGACTTGCCCTTGAATTGCTAAAATATCACAATATCATACCTGGGTCCCCATTCATTAGTGAACAGAAATGGATTTCAGATTGCAATAAATCTGCCTGGGTTGACAGACAAAGCATGTTACATCGCTTTTACAATCGATCAAAATGGGATTTTCATAACTCTAAGCTTTACCCTTCAAGAAAGCTATATTCTGGAAGTATAGAAAACCAAATCCTTCCACAAAGATATGGGATTAGGATAGAATCAAAATATTTCTTTCTTAGAGATTACTTACTTGATCGTTTTAAAGCCATTTGGGAGACAGGAATTTATGCGGAATGGATGGATTTTGCTAAAAGAGAAGATTATATCCAATGCTCAGAATGTTTGAGAAAGCTCAAGTTACAACCTCTTTCTTTAAAGAAGTCAAACATCTCAACGATATTCATCATAGCAATGATATTGTGCGGCATTTTTGTAACTGTATTTGCAATTGAAATCAGAAGGCGTATTTTAAATCTCATTTTGCAATTGTTACATCTCATACGCGTGAAATTTTTAAGAGCGGCCGTTGTGCTTTCTGACATTGTATTTCGAATAAGCAGAAGTTTACATTTACTTCTAAATAATGTTTTAAATCGATTATAACAAAATTTTGTCAACTCTACACAAAGCTTTGCAAGCAACCGTCTGAAAGCTGTAGATAATTTTAAGTTAAGAGAATCAGAAAAACCTGATTCATAGTTGCCTGCAGCACTGAACAATAAATACTCTTGCGTTAAAACAAATACTCGTACACCAAAATGAACACTCCTACTTCAAAATATGTATTGAAATCAGAAGGCGTATTTTAAATCTCACTTTGCAATTGTTACATCTCATACGCGTGAAATTTTTAAGAGCGGCCGTTGTGCTTTCTGACATTGTATTTCGAATAAGATGGAGTTTACATTTCTAAAAATATTTTAAATCAATTACAACTTTATTTAGTCAACTCTACAAAGCATTGCAAGCAACCTTCGGAAGGCTATATATAATTTTCAATATGCATTTTAGTTCATCTAATTTTAAATAAAATTACTACACAAAACATCAAAATATAATTTTCCGAACATATTATGTTCACTCCAAAAAGCCACCAATTTAAAACTTGAAAATGTAGCCTCCAAATGTATGGTTTAAAATGCTGTCCGATTTCAAAGAAATGTGTATCTCATTTCTCTATTTCCAGCAATGTTGCTCGTATCCGTATTTTGCTAAGGTAGTTGGTAGGAATTATCTCCATCCGTTCAATGTTCTCTGAATAAGCAAAATGCATTACACAAGAGACGATAAACAAGCATAAAGTAGCGAACTGCTATTTAATAAACGGAACGTCGGAAACATCTGCACATTCTACGAAGGAAGGGATAATGTATCAAATGTGCTTTCGGAGAAAATGTTTAATATGTGCTGGCATGTGTAGAAGTGTGATGGCAAAATGTTTAATCTCAAAATATTTGTTTTCATGTTCATGTCTATCACATTTATTTTGCATTAGGTAGACTGATTTAGCATATCTCCCTAGCGTTTCGGGTGTTATAGTCATTTAGTTATAACTTTCCTGCGACATGCAACCAGGGCATGAAAAAGGCTGCCTTTTTGGGAGGAAAAAGGCAAAACGGCGGCTTTTTGACTTTTTGCTGCGTTTTTGATTTTTTGGCCTTTTTGATTTTTTGGCCTTTTTGACTTTTTGCAGTGGCTAAAGCCATCTGTAATGTTCAAGTAGGTACCTAAAGATCTAATTGTAATTTCAGTTGAATTTCGGTTTTAGGCAATAACATATTGATAATTGTTGTTTCTACTTCATGTCCGTACATTTTTCATTCAATTTGGATTGTAACTGGTTCGTAATTTACTGGAAAAGACTATATTATTGGGTGTTCGCATTGTCCAATTTTAAAGCAAAAGGGCAAAAAGTCAAAAAGGCGCCTTTTTGCTAATTTTGATAGGCAAAACGGCAAGCAAAAAGTCAAAAGGCTGTCCTTTTTATGCCCTGCATGCAACGGGACTCATAATAGGAATGGCAATGACTCAAAAGCATCATGAATCGTTCAGATGGGTTATCATAACTTTTCAGTTGACGAGTAGGAGGGACAAAAAATCAAAAATTTAAATCATTCAAACGTATTTCCGGATCCCCTCGGCCACTATAGTACGTTGCTCCTTCCGATGACATAACAGCCAAACAAGCGATACCTAAATGGTACTAATATTGTGCAAGCGGTCGAAGTACTCCACTTTGATATTGAAGGAAATTGTAAATAGTCAGTGAAGGTTTTATTTAATCGCACTGATCCTATCGTATGACTGAAGTCTGAAATGTCTGGCATTAAAGTATGTTTTAAAATAATGAATTCTAACATTAGGGGATATTAGATAGATAGATAGATAGATTTTATTTCTGTGCTTCTTGAATTTACATTCATTACACATACGGAAAGCTCGAAGGGGGTAGCTTCGACATTGGACACCTGCTGGCAATTGGGAGATAGATGTGTCGTTGTTCTCCAAGGCCAAAATGTTTGTCCGTTTCCTGGAATCGAGTTTCTGAATTCAGTCTTTGCAGAAATATTTTGACAGGATGTTTACTTTACTCTTCTTTTAGGCTAAAAAGACTTTTCAATAAACAGTTATAAAGACAGTTGGCGGAGTAGTGAAAATGTTGTAATAAAAATGGCACGTGGTTTTTCTTCAAACATTTGAAATTGTCTGCGGCATTAATTCCAAAATTGCGACTCCCATCTCTATCCAATTTGATTCCCAGTATGGATTGCATAAATACTAAGTCTTTGTCTTTGAGCTGTCAACTAAAAGGGCAATCACACAAGCTTCGTAAATATTTGCGACCACTTACATCATTTAAACACGAGTCGGAGTCACGCTATGGTGAATATAATACACCCACAAAATGCATTTCGACTATCTGCAGTCTAATGTCCTATCACTGATAAATAAAACTTTTCTGCGTTGCTCTTGATTTGGTGCAATACGAGCACTAATATTGCTGCATGAACATATGTTTTGTTCAAATTTTAGGTACGACCCCACTACGGATAAATATCATGTAAATTACATAGAGCGATATATAGATAAATATAATATGGCTAAATAAATGTCTAAAATAATTGATTTTTGCCCTATAGGCACTTCCAATTTGAGAGAAAGCTGTATGTACTTAAATAGGGATGACTTGCAGTTTGCAAGTTCCCATGGACAATTTGCTTAAATATGATACAACGCTTTCTTTTTAGTCAGCAAAAAAGTACCGTATTAAATTGGTTGGATGCGGGCCATTTATACGAGAATCTGTGATTCAAAGGCAGCTGCCATAATTAGAATATTGACATTGGATTTGAATAGTTTTGAAACAAAATAATTGTTATCAGGGGCTTCGTCATCCATAAGTTATTGACCCTTTTCGGCTATCATAAACTTTTATTGCTCCTATCGTCTCCAGGAATATTTATGCTAATAAGAAACAGTTATTCCGGGGGCCATTATGTTTTAATTTATATTACATTCTTCAATCAGCTTAAATTTATTTGTCGTTAGACGACATGATGTAAAAAAGAAAACACTAAATGCTTAATATATTTCCACAGCCCTTTTGGTAATTCAGCATTTTATTATTCTTTTTAAATCTAATTCAAGTAAATTGTGAAAAGATTTAACAGTTTTGACAAAAACGTTTAGAACAACTATAAAATATATAACTGCTACAGGTACTAGTACTACAAAATATTGTATAAGTAATAATGCCTCGGCAATAACCATAATTATACAAAATTCTGTTTTTTTGCTTTGATATGGATGTGAAAATGTGAACACATTTCGTGAATTATATAATTTCATACTGTGCAGGAGAGGGTAAAATTTTAAAAATGTGCACGTCAACGTACTATTGTTTCCATTTTTCTTAGTTTCGGGTTACTTTTGATACTCTGGGGGTGAACATTTAAAAAAAACAGTCCCACAATTGTGTTGCACAATTTTCTAGAACACTTTTTTAATGTCGTGTGTATACTATATCTACATGCACAAAACTCACTGACAAAACTTAAAGATGTAAGAAAATTTTCAAGTTGGATAAGTTAAAAGAAGAGATGTGACTACATCCAGACCAAATGCATAGCAGTCTAAAATGTGTTTATGTCTAACAGCTTTGAAAATGCCATAGCGAATGCCAAATGGAGTCATGCTTGCAATTTTCTTATGATAGTATTTATTGATTCCCTTCTGTGTCTGTGCAACAAATTCCTTTTTCAACGCATTCAGAGTATCTGACGAGGTTTTCCAGCAAATCCCAAAGACAAATAAAAGTATTGTAAGAGCTGATGCGGAACAAAAGAAATCGGAAAATATTATTGCTGTATTTGACAAGCTTCCTCCATCGTCACGCAAAAGAGCGAACAATCCGACTACCGATATTCCTAAAAAACTGTACACCAGTGCAGGAACAAAAGATCTGATGACCGAATCGTTCAATAGGACATTCATAACATGAAGTCTATTGTAGGATTCTATTTTTTCCAGTAATGTTGCATCGCTGTCCCTGAAAAATAATTGAAATCAACTTTATTTGAAAAGTTTAACAAAATCTACCAAGAAGAATTTATAATAGGTAGTAATTTAATCAAAGCTTAAAGTATAAAATTTAGCAGTGAGACTGGCACTACAATTTTTCTTCGGAGTTGAGAATTGAGAATGTTTTTGGTTTTCTGTTAGATTTTTCTTTCTAGATAGAATACAATTACGTGGTCCACTAATCTGGTAACATAATAGTGAAAGCCTCCATCGTGAACTCGGGTATATCATTTTAAATATATAGAACATTTTAAAGTTATGCCCTCTTCAGGGGTAAGTTTATCACATTAGCTAGACATGTGCTGAGGGCGCGCGCTTAATCACCCAACTTGGGGCCTACGACCTAAAAAATTTTTATTCCAGAAAATACAACTACGACTGACCACTCGATTGAGTTTAGCGAGCTCCTAGATTTACTTACCATTTGAATAATGCTGTCCTCAGTGCAATGTCCGGGCTAATCATATACTAAGCGTTCAGTAAGTACGGATAATGAGCAAAGTAATCACAAATAATTTTGAAAAAAATTATTATACTCCGTTTCTTATTCGTTGGTACCTTATCATGGTCAAATAAAGGCACGTTCTCACTGAATATAAAACCAGGTACAAGAAGTCCATCACCACAGAATAGAATGATGGCCATCCAAATAACGATTGTGAAATATCCAACATTATGGCCAGTATTTTTAGGCTATGGTTATCGTCCGAAATGAATGTCAGATCCTCAAGAATCGCTGAAACATGGTGTCTCCCAGGAATTAAAACAAACATTGCTAGTAACAGCAATAACAATGTAAATAAATAAAATCCTGGTCCCCATTTGGACAGGAACACTTCTAAACGAACAAAAGTTTTAAATTTAGGCATTTTTTTCTTCAGCCAACCTGTGAAATTCATAAATAAATGAACAATTTATACACTTTTTATACAATTTTTATACAATTTTTATATTTCCCTTGCACGCAAAAATTGTCGTGGATAAAAAATAAGGAACGCAAATTTCATGGGTTGTAAAGTTGTAAAATTTGCTTCCTTTCCCGTATTTTCAATTTCCGTGTGTATTTAAAATTCTTAATTTCATTAATTATCTTACACAAATGTAACTGTAATATCGCTTATTTATGTAATAAAGGGAACTATTTAATCAAATGATATATAATAGCATTAAATTTCATGTAGATAAATGCCAATTATACATTAATTGCCTAGCCTCCTTGGTTGTCATTGGAATAAATACAATTTCGTTAATTTTGTGTTAACATTATTTTTCTAAAAAAGAAATTGAAAATTATTGAAATTATTAATGGAATATTGGTATAATAAATATCCACGGGTATTCAATAAAATAAATCACAAACCTTCTGAAAAAATGTCATCGGTCTGCAAGTTTAAATTATTTAAGACATGAACCATTTCGGCATTTTTCATCCTACTATTATGCGACGCAATAATGAACAATGGGTATGCAATGACACAGAAACAAATTTGCACAGTTTCAAAATTAATGTCCTTACCTAACGTTTGTTTAAGTTGTATGATTTCGTATATAAACAATGAAAATGAACATAATTCATGAAATTTTAAAAGAGGGAAGGATGATGTCCTAAAACGCTTTGTTATTTTATTGAAATTTATTGGCGGAAATCCCAATGAATAATTAAAGTAAAATCCAAAATATCTTTGCATATCACTTCCCGAAACTTCTGATACATCTAAAATCTGTCGCTCTTTATTTTGGAACCAACACCAAAGATTCGTCAAACTCCGTTTGAAAATAATTTTATTATGTGCCATTTTGTGATTTATTAAGGCACAAAGGGTAAATAAGTTTTATAAATATATTTATATACTTTTATTCTTAATATATGGATCAAACTAAAATTTTAACCCTTAAAACAATTTCTTATGGGCTTTTTAATAGCAAGACTTCAGATTATGCTGTAATGGGACATTGTATACAAACAATGGACAATGCAATTGATGTATATTCTACAGATTACAGGTACCTACCTATGTCCTGGGACAATAATTTAGTTTAATTGAAACGTTTTAAACATATGACAGTAACTCCGAGAACCATGTCGGTGTGTTCTACATTGATTGACATTATATAACTGACAGCATTATCATTTGATTTGTATCGCACCCTTCAACTGTGGAATAAGAAATTACATAAGGAATCAAATGTGGCAAACAGCTGCAAAAAGTATAAGTGATGAATTTAGGGTTTGACTGCTGGAACAATTCGACTAGTCGTTGAAGTTGTTTCGCTATGTTTTGTGCTACTTTTTTCTAATTAAGTTTTGTGGTATTTCGACAACATTCCCAAGATGGTGTGTCCCATTTTCACGAATCTACCACATTTTAAGGAAAGGTACAAAGGTTGGAAGGGGAAACTATAATGGACGATAAATTATTTTCGTAAAAATTGCATGAATAGCTTTGCTATCGAGAAGTGGAGTAACAATTTCAAATTAAAATCAAAAAATCTTAATTCGGACATTTTAGCAGAACAAAATACTTTTGTCTACCTGGAGTTTAAATATAGGCATTTTTCTTCCTCTAAGAATGCAGAAAAAACCGAAATACAATTTTAAAAACACGTTTATTCAACAAAGCCACCAAATTGTATTTTGAAAATATAACCTACAGGTGTGCTTTAAAAATCCATCCTTGTTTTCTGAGTATTCAAAATGAGGTACAGGAGCACAGTGACGGTATATAACCATAAAGTAGCTGAACACCTATTTCATTAACTAATACGATGGAAGGGATAATGTATTAAATATATTTTCGGAGAACGTGAGAAGAAAATGTGACGGCATAATGAATGATTTAAAAATACTTAATTTCCTGTTCCTGTCTATCACATTTATTTTGCATTAGGTTGACTGATTTGCTAGCGTTTCGGGTGGAATAGTAGTTTCTTTTATAGAACTTTCCTGCCGATATGCAACGGGGCTCATAATCGGGAAAGGCAATGACCCAATAGCATCAGGAATCGTACAGATGGATTATCATAACTTCTCAGTTGATAACTGGTAGTTCAGAAGGAAGATTAAAATAACGGCATATCAAAAATTAAAATCATTCAATTGTAGTTCCGGATTAAAAACTAACGGCAAGCCGTAACAGAAAACTCGCCCTAGTGTAGGCTACTCTGTACAAAACCTTGGGGGAATCGTACACTCATAGGGAAATGTCATTATGACTGCCAATATCAATCTGTTGAAATGACTCAAATAATTTAGTCTATAACGGTAAAAGAAAAGATTTGAAGCAGTTTCTGGTATTTTAAAGCAGTCTCTAATAATTTATACCAGGCAAAATATATAATTTTTAATAGAAACAGTCTGCAATATTTTATTCTAGAAAATAGAGTTCACATTTGGTAAAAGCAGTTTCTAATATTTTTTGCTAGAAAAAGTGGTTTACCTTTGATAGAAGCAATGACATATACAAAATGTTTGAATAACTGATTTCACTATTAAATTCCATGTTAGATAAAATCAGCATCAGGCAATATATAATGTGCTAACAATTTACATTTAATTGAAACAATTTCCAATATTTGAATTAAAAAGAATGATTACTGATATTTGATTATATTTATATCAATTATTAGCCATTTAGAAATTGTAAACAGGTAAAAGCATAAAATTTTCATAATAATTGATGTATTGATTGAAGATAAATTGAAGGGCTATGAAGAGGTTTGCAAAAGCAGTATAAATATTGTTATACCAATTTACATCTAATTGAAATATTAAAAAAAAGTTTACATTTAGTAGAAGCAATATGAATTAAAATGTGTCTGAATAGTAGAAACAGTGTTTTCCTTTTTATACTACAGGAAATTATGGATACATAGAAGCGGTAAGAATTCCATGACAATTTGTTTCACTATAAAATTCAATGTTAGGTAGAAGCGGTATCAATATTTTTATACTACCTGTCAAACAATTATTAGAAGCACAATAGATATTTTTATGTACATTTTTATACATCGACTATAAAATGAACAAAAAGTGAGCGCGCGTTATCTCGGTAACCTGTGGACCGATTGCGCCCATTTTAAATAGGGTTCGTCACGGGTCCATATACAATGTCTATGTGTGTGTTGTTTTGTCATTAATGGTATCATTAAAGATTTAACTACATTTTAATTGCTAACAAGCAGTGTGACTAAATACGAAATAATGGCTTCGTAGTGATCTAGAATGTGTTTGTATTTGACTGCTCGCAGCGGCCCGTATCGAATTCCAAATGCTCTGAGGCCACGAATTTTTTTGCTCAACATTTTTGACTCGATGGTTGCAGTTTTCAATTTCTGCAAAAGTTGAACAGAACTTGTGTGACACATTGAACAGACGAGCAGCAGGGCAGTTAATGTAAAAAGGCAAGCCGACCCGGTGAATGTGAAAATCAGCCGTGCCATAACGGAAAGTCCGAAGTTTCCTTTCAAAATGATATAAAGCAAAAATGTAAGTGCACAGCTAACTACAACTGTCAAACAGGGCAGCAGGAACTTCGAGCAACTTTCATTAAAGTGGATATTCAGAATATTGAAACGAATATACATTTTGACTTTATCTTCCATTGATGCTGAGCTCTTCCTGTTAAATACAATAAATAATAACATTCTGCAAAATATTTTAATATTCCTTCCTGTGATATTATTTAGGTACATATGTTTATTTATAAATATTTAGTGATAATATATAAAAATATATAAAGTATTTAATTTGTAATTCACCGTAATATTTTTGAGGAGATGTAAGTTTTGCCAGAGTAGAAGGCGATGTAGTAGACAATAAACGCAAACGTACATGCCCCAGATGTATAGTTACAAATGTCCAAGGTGGCCAGAAGGAAATACAGAAAATAATTTTCTATCTTTTTCTGAATGATAAAATTTGGTAATAGATACGTCCCAGGAAAAAATATATAACCCGACATGATGTAAAATGTGGCTACAGTCGGTATGGAATAACAATACCATTTTGAGAAACGCATCATCAGATTTTGTAAATGTTGATGTTCTGTAATAGGGTTCTCACTACCAACTTGGGAAAAAATAAAATACATTTAAGTAATTTGTTAAACTGTTTACAACTTTTACACTGAAAATGAAAAAATAAACAATATACTAATAAACTATTACCTTCGTTGTAGCCATTAAGCTCGTTTAATGACTTATTTAGGACATGTATTATTTTTTTCCCGTTTATAAATAGGCTGGAAAAAAACACCACAAAGCAATAGTAACTTGCAGCATTAATTCCGGCACACATTAGAGACACGTAGGAGGAGTTCGCAATATCAGAATAATTTTTGCTGAGGTGAAACAATTCCAGAACAAGTTGTACAAAATTAAATGTAATTTTCATTATTAACATTATAATTCGCCATCTTTCGTCTGATACCATGAAGTGCCTCGAAGATTTTTCCCATTTGAAAGGTAGGTTTCCGAGAAGGAATAATTTGTTGATTGTTGTACCAAAAATGTAAACGAGGTCCTTTGAAACATTTCCATCCACAGACTTCTTGATTTTGAAATAATGACGGCCAAATCTTTGTACTCTATCCATACTTCGCTTACATAATTCCATTTTCTATTGAAATAATAAATATATATTTAATTATGTTGATAACAATTTATTTTTATTATATATATTGTATTCTTTATATCGGTATATTATTTTATTACAATTAACAATAAACCGTACCATTGTCTCTACTCTTTATTTTAGCGCACAACGCCAAAAAATAATAAAAATATACTTATTTTTTTTCAAAAGGATAGAAATTTAGTTATGGACATGGAGGGATTACAAATAATATCTTTAAATAAATTCCGTTGCCTTTTCTGGTACATTTAGTAAAGGTCCACAATCTCCTTGTCTTGGGCTTCCACACCTATAAAAAACTCCATGTTCAATGTAATCAGTCAAATATCCATACAGTTTGTCTTTTGTTGCAACACTGGCGGAAAGTTATATACTCTAAGAATATATTGTAGACCCCATTATTAAATTAATTTTAACTGAGTTAAAAATTGCCATTCAAAATTTTATTTTATTGAATTTTAAATTGATACCAACTCAAAATTCATTATCCAATGAAATTTCCAATCATTTTAATTGGTTAAGTTTGTCTAATGTTTTAGGTGAAGATATATAGAGACTAATATAATCATCTAAGATTTACATATCTAGTTGCGTCTTATCCAATCGTTTACGTCTTTGCATCTTAACGGTTTCTATAAAGATACTTGCTGTAGAGAAACAATTATTATAACCGCTCAAAATTGCAAATAAATACATGTCTGCCCAACTATTATTAAATGCCGCTACGCTATTTCATGAGAATAAGCAATTTATTTGTCCTTTGTCAGCAGAAAAATATTATTTTGTATCTCGCGAGCAGAATAAGTTGAAACTTCTAACAGCGTATTGGGAACATTGAAAAAATGAACTTACATAAAAAACGACTCAATATTCGTCACTTGCCCTTGCATAATTCTTTACATCATCCAAAAATAGCGCCCATTTATTTTAATGGGTTTCTTTACCGAAAGAAAACTAAATTATGTTGAAAAAATTGGATAAAAGTGACTACGTTGACTATTATTAAGATAATCCAAAGCAATTTTAATCATTATCATATTTTTTATCAATTGATGCCCTCTGTATAATATTTTAATGTAAATTGTATATGTCGCAGAAATAACGGTATATAATTGTAAGTACCTAACGCAGAATAAATTGTCTTTGCTTGAGTTAGACACGAACCGTTTACAAAACCGTGGATGAATGAAATTAAAGTTATTTTTAAAAGAAAGGAATACCCTAGACTATTATTATCCGACCTACTTTTCATTTTACACCATTTATTTTAAACTCCCTAAAGGGTATTTAATTTTTTTCGAGAAGGCGAAAACTGTTGACACAAGATTTCATCGATCCTTCCAATTTATGTGCACATGCCCCAATTCACGTATATACTTTCAACAGTTACATATAAGATAATTATAAAAATATTACAAGGATACCGTATACGCGGTTAGAATATAGCATATAATATTCTCCATTAGTCGTATTACATTAAAAATTTAAATCTTTATTTTTATCCAGCATGCGGCATACATTTGAATATCACTCAACCAATGACCAAATGCCACTTAGCGAACCATTTGAAAAGCAAAAACCCGAAATTTGTATATAAATTGATATCGGCGGTGGTAGTATATACGATATGTAAATAGGGAATACATGCTTCAATGTTATAATCACTTACATGTTCAGGTAACTTCGCTTAATTAAGAATTATTGAACAGAAACCATTTCCAGTTGTTTTTCCTTAAGCACTACTACAATTTGCTCGAATATTACTAATATCAATATATTTTTTCATTAAATAATCATTGTGTGCTTTTTTAATCATTAAGCTGGTAAGAACTTCTTAGCATACTAACCTGATATTTACCTACTATAATTAATCAAATAAGCATAACAATCCCAAATACCATTACAATCCACTGAAAAGCACGCATAATTAAAGTAAGAGCTCCAATGCTGCAAATTTAAAAGTTATATGAAATCCTCATGTCTTAGAGTAGGTAAGGAATAAGGAAGTTTTTACGATTTATTTGAAACACGTCGAGTCGGTTGGTGTCGTCAAGTTGAACAGTATAAAGTTGTTATATTTTCGTTTTTACCCTGCATCATACAATTACACATCACTGAAATAGTGAACGCAAATAACAAAACACAATAAACTAGCTATATCTGTTCATTAGAACGTATATCAAATATCGTCAAAATATCAAGCCATTTTATAGCCATATACAACGAATAACTATATTATAATTAGTAGAAATGATATATCGGCGAATATATATATATCATCAATTCAAAATAGTGTATCCCTCAAAAATATATACTCGTCCTGTGAGATAGAAGCGACAACAGTTTTGCTAAACTCCTAACTCTCCTATAATATGTTCATCATAGTACACATACGAAAAAAGCAAGAATTCATATGAGTGGTCGTGAATGACGCTGCGATATTTTATTCTTCAGTTCGCTGATGAAGTCATTCAGTCCAAAATTTGGCCTTCTAATAAATAATTGTGATGATAAAAGAATTGTGTTTGCTGCTGTGTGCTTTTGTGTCGTGGTGTAGATGTGGAGTTATCATTGATCTTTCTAATGCGGATGATCGTTGTTACATCAATTTCTTTTTCCACAGTGAATACGATGGAAACAAACAAGTTTCGAGGAAAGCAAGAGAAGAATTAGTTAGCGTGACCACTCCGTACACTTTCACTAATTTTGAAACTTTAAATAAACATGTAAACACTAACTGTACAGTTACAGATTTTGTTAACATTAATAGGTACGAAAAAGGCTTTAAAAAGATTACATGCCGACTTGATAAAATATTAGACAGAAGAATATCAGCTCTCCATTTACTCCCTAAATGGAATTGTAAAAGCTTAATTTCCATTAACATAAATCCGAACAATTCAAAAGAAAACTTTATAGCGATGGGTATGGTTTTTACTTATGTCCTTTCTCACCCAAACTCAAAGGTTCCAAAGGTTATGCTACTCGAATCCAAGAGATTTCGAAATAACTACAGATTCCCATTGTTCGGTTACATGCATTTCGTTGTAGACAGCGATATTCTACGAGGTCAAAGGAAGAGACAGCAGTTCATGGATCATTTGTTTCAAGTTAAGAATTTATTACGGGAAGTCAAACTTAATTCGCTGACTGCTTTTGTTCATTTAGAATCAAGCTTTGGATCTGCGTCTGACAGAAAGATTTATTACGCTTGCGACCACTGTGCATCATTCAATAAGAAAACACTTTTTCCCATTAATTTCTCTGACATACAGTTTACAACAAAGGATATTTTAGCAAGACTTATTATCGAACTCATGATGTACAATAAAGCTGTTTCATACATTACCACCGTATTAGACAACATGGTCCACCCATTCTGCGGAAGTCCTCATACTAAAAATTATTTTATAAAACTTTCGTCATCAAGAAACGTTAATACAGGTGGTAGAACAGCAATCAGTGCTATTATTTTTGAAAATATTAATGGATCTATTTTATTGGATAATGAGCGTAAATGTATGACTCCGTATAATCGTCATACTCCAAATCATTATTATACTGTGACAGTAGAAGCGGAATTAATAGAACTAACATACATTATCAGGGGCATAGTAGTTTGACGTTCTATACACACACAGAAGGATTCAACTTCATTTCATGTACAATTTTAGAAGATGCATTTATATATTTTGGTGGTTACATCAAGCCATATTCATTTTGGTCGTGGATAGCAGTTTTTATCATGATCGTAACGACTATTGCTTTCGTCAACTTTGTCCTCATTTATAAAGGCGAACTTAGAACTCCTGTCATTCTAATCTTCTACGCATATCTTTTGGAAATAAGCTACTCATTTCCGGGGATAGGAAAAAAAGGAGCATGGCTAAAATTGTCGATTGGTCCTTTTCTCTTAATGGCGATAGTATTAACAAATGCTTACAAAGGAATCGTCATCACAGATTTAACAGCAAAACCACAACCGAAACGTCTCGAATCAATCCAAATGTTTTTTAACAATTCCATTACATTTGATTCTGTGTTTCATTCAAAAGTAAATCAAACAATTCAACTAGTTTTCGATATGATGGAAGATATTAATAAAAGAACAGAAATCAGAGACTACCGGTGCGAATTAAAAAAAAACTAATGGGAATGATGGCCATGAATGCAAGCACACAATCACTAAAGAGTGGGATAATGACAAGCGTGACCTGAAAGCATTTAAGAATATTTGGGATGTGTGTGCATTAGACATTGTGTGCCAGGAGCAAGTATTTCCTTTTGTTTGGAAAGTTGGTAAATATTTTTACGTGGTCGAGAAGCAAACCCTTTTTTTCACTAATAATATAGCGCTTCATGATGAATTGTTAAAATATCACAATATCCCACTTGGGTCCCCATTCATTAGTGAACAGAAATGGATTTCAGACTGCAATAAATCCGCCTGGGTTGACAGACAGAGCATTTTACATCGCTTTTACAATCGATCAAAATGGGATTTTCATGACTCTAAGCTTTACCCTTCAAGAAAGCTATATTCTGGAAGTGTAGAAAACCAAATCCTTCCACAAAGATACGGGATTAGGATAGAATCAAAATATATCTTTCTTAGGGATTACTTACTTGAGCGTTTTAACGCCATTTGGGAGGCAGGAATTTATGCGAAATGGATGGAATTTGCTAAAACGGAAAATTATG
Source organism: Tomocerus minor (assembly GCA_009936455.2). NCBI lineage: Eukaryota > Metazoa > Arthropoda > Collembola > Entomobryomorpha > Tomoceridae > Tomocerus > Tomocerus minor. The sequence continues at coordinate 19,559 of JAAAYG020016279.1, forward strand.
TCCCATGTTCAGAATGTTTGGGAAGGCTCAAGTTACAACCTCTTTCTTTGATGAAGTCCAATATCTCCACGACATTCATCATAAGTCATGATATTGTGCGGCATTTTTGTAACTGTATTTGCAATAGAAATCAGAAAACGTATTTTAAACCTCATTTTGCAATTGTTACATCTCATATGCGTGAAATTTTTAAAGTTGGCCGTTGTGCTTTCTGACATTGTATTTCGAATAAGCAGAAGTTTACATTTACTTCTAAATAATGTTTTAAATCGATTATAACAAAATTTTGTCAACTCTACACAAAGCTTTGCAAGCAACCGTCTGAAAGCTGTAGATAATTTTAAGTTAAGAGAATCAGAAAAACCTGATTCATAGTTGCCTGCAGCACTGAACAATAAATACTCTTGCGCTAAAACAAATACTCGTACACCAAAATGAACACTGCTGCTTCAAAATATGTATTGTAGCACTACTATAAATACTCCTGCGCCAAAATAAATGCCAAAATAATGACTCCTGCGCTAAAATAAATATTCGTTAACCAAAAAATATACACCCTTGTTTCAAAATATGTACTGTAGCACTATTATAAATACCCCTGCGCAAAAATAAATGCCAAAATAAATACTCCTGTGCTAAAATAGTCGTTCACCAAAGTAAACACTCTTGTGCCAAAATACTGTAGCGTCAAAATAAATGCCAAAATACTGTTGCGTCAAAATAAATGCCAAAATACTGTTGCGTCAAAATAAATGCCAAAATACTGTTGCGTCAAAATAAATGCCAAAATACTCTTGTGCCGAAATTAAGAAATCTACTTTCGCATACTCTCCAAAAACGAAGTTATGCCAAAATAAAAATATTTGTACAGAAAGAACAACGCCTAAAGGGGTGCCTTCAATGACTTTCTATAATAATTATACGATATCTGCCATATTGAAATATGTTCGCATGGTACCGGTGGGTGACCTTTTGTGACCTTCACAGGACAAAGGACGAAGTGAATCGTATTTTTATTCGAATAAAAGTTGATTTTGGTGTACGAGTATTTGTTTTAGCGCAAGAGTATTTATGGTTCAGTGCCTGCCGCACTGAACACTTTCATTTCAACTACCCTCCATCCAGTTTGGCAGGATGCTAATGGATTTTCC
>JAAAYG020016290.1:0-20704 GCA_009936455.2 Tomocerus minor
GAGCCAACTGCAACCCCAGTCGCAGGAAATAGGTTTACAGCCGTTTCTTTCCTATTCCGTCTACAAGGGTTTATTTAATATTGGCCATACTTAGTTTTTAATAGTAAGCTAACCAGTCAATTAACAAAAGTCGATCGATGACGGTAATTTTAAGGACCCGAGTATCATATGAATTTGCCACTATCAAGCTCAATTAGCAAGTTTAAAGAATGTATCGATATATATATGGTTATAATGAAATTAACTGTGCGTAAATATGCAGTAAATAGATGTGTCGTTCATTCGTGGTAATTTTATCCGTTTCACATCACATTAGTATAATATTAAATGTAATGCAGGAGAAGAGGAGTGGCGTGGCAGAGAATGGCATGGGATGTCAGGTGGCATGACTGACGGCTGAGAAAAGTGACAAGTAGTCTCGGGTCTCAACTATAATTTAATTGAAAAGTTATTTCAATATTTACAAGAGAGACAGAGATTTGTGACGGGGCCGTTTGGAGTCAAGTGCTCATTCCCTCACCTCAATAGTACACAAGACAAACATGACTCCATGGCTCTATGAAATAAAAGACTACAAACATAACAGAAAACACAACTCGGACTACCAATCCAAGAAATGTTCATTTCATTTTACTGTGGTCGTCTCTTCCATACTAATCAAGCCTTTTCTTTGTACGACAAGATTTATCGTAAGCAAACTTCATGAGCTGAACCTGATACAAATCACGAAGCAACCATTACTGCAGCCTGAATTGACCCGTTCTTCTGTATAAACTACTTCAACTTCTAGCTTTTTCACACCTGTAATGAAGGAAACTCCGCAACTTTGCCACACAGAGTTCAATTTTTATTTTACATTCGCTACTTTTATATTACTGTAAATACCTAGCTAATATATTCATACTTCAAACTAATATACATAAGTAAATATGCATCACTACTCATTTGCTCATATCCCTTTTACACCTCCAACAACAATCACATCTTTTTAAAGTTACGTAAGTGTGTCCATTTATTTATTTTCATCACCTAATTAGTTTTCATTATAGATTATAGAAATTCATCGCACCTTGAAAGATACTCTTCATTTCTGGAATCTCTGATAGACTAGATAGCAATTTTCTTCTTTGTTAATTTAATGCTGTCATTCCAAGTGATAGAATATGAATAAAGTAGACAGATGTAGATATTATCGACACTATACACTCAGACATTATTGCTGGTGCCTGTCTTAAAATGGTGTGCATATACAAATTAATTCACGCCATGGAAGAACGTGGAACTCATCTATAAATACTATCGCACATTTTGTTCAGATAGGAGAGATACAGGTTTTAAATTATTAACATTGCGATGGCATACTATGAGGTAATTTTTACCTTATCAGTCCTGAGAGCAACATGAATTCACAGGCATACTGATAACCATATCCGACTTTTCACAAGCATTGCTTCTCTTGAGCTATTTTAATGATAGCGCAACACTTATGCTACTATCTTGTGTAAAATTCCAGCTATCGCTTAAAATAATCCTAGTAGCTTAATTGGGCATGTACAAATACAAGTCCATAATAATAATATATGTCTGCATACAACAAGAGGTTCCAAACATATTACTTCAACTTTCGCATGCACAAAAAAGAGAAAATATGTTATTATGGCATTTCCCTCTGTTCCAAGAACTAAAAGATAGGGAATCGCAAGTTCTCCATAGAATTAAGCAAGTTAAGCAACCCCACAGCAAAAATTATCCAATTCTTGTTTCAAATGTTAAAATATTCCAGTGGTGGACATTTTTGGTCCACGTACTAACATTCTGTGGTTCCGACCAAGAAGTAGCAGCTTTAAAAAGGCACGTAATTTTGGGTAGAAGTACCTAATGTTATTTTCCGAATGTATGAACATCTGCAGCAGGAAGAGGTAGAAACACATTTTGTGCTCACTTTTCTAGTTAAAGGAAAAGGTAGAAGATGAAAGAATGGTTACGCTTAGCTAAGGCATGTACGTAATACGCAGTATAATAGCATGTCCTTTAGGAAAGGTGAAATTTGTGATGTGTGATGTGATGTTATGAAAGCTGGAGAAGGAAATGTTGCCCATCTGGAAGAAGCTAGTCTATTCGTCAAGCCTTACTCCGTCCCATAGTATCTTATTACAATGAAAGTAGGTACCTGGCTGGTAATCCCATGTAAGATGCTTTTCTTATTAGTAAGGGTTTCCTGTTACTACCTACATCTTCAGAAGCACTATCAGTACATGCCAACACTATTAAATAGCTTGTGGACGGTATATTTGGCCAAGACGGTTTTCCATTTCAAATTCCCTTTCCTATGTTTACTCAATAGCTCCGTGTTCCTTTAGAAAGAGAGGGATGAATTCTACTCGTGTATAAATGGCCCCATTGTGTATTGTGTTTCGCATTCAGTGAATCTATGGGACTATCTTAGAAAAGACCCCCTCAATTCAATACATTGTCACGAAAAATATTTTAAAGCTATTACTTGTCTTGTCCATTCGTCTTGAGTCTGACTGTGACCGTGACAGCCAGGCAAACAAATCACATCGATACCTAAGTACACATCAAAGATAAAAAATATCTTCATCTTTACTTTTACTTTGCTTGTATTGCATAACTTAGATTTTAATTGCAGTAGGCTCCACGCACCGGCTCCACCCATAGTATTTATGATCCTTACAGTGTTATTTGTAATAATTCCTCGATTATTTATCGTTATTTATCGTTAAGGAATGCAACTGCATATTTATGCTAATTATAAAAGCAGTAGTAAATTATTGTAAAATGTTAGCTAATCTATTACTTAATCAAAAATAATGTCTCAGGAGATTGGTACCTATTACCCAACCCCTGAAATTAAAGTCAACAAACCGCCTAAGTACTGTCACCTCCGTACTTAATTGCAAATGGGCGTGAATGAAGCATATTGTTTTCAATGTAGCGTAGATAGTTATGCTAATGTGTATCTACAGGTCGGTGGAAAGCGTAAAAGTCAGTATAAATTGACTCAGTTAGCAAAGGACCATAAACACGTGAATTCATTAGATAGAGTGATCTGAGGATAATATTTTATTCTGACTACAAACCATGATGAGTGGACAGGTGGTCCTCAATCTTTCACTGTCATGTACCTATCCCTGGGACATTGGCGACATTACCCAAACCCCTGTTGTTTTTTGAAAAGTCTTTTATAAAGTAAATAGCAACTTCTTGTGTGATATACTCGAATTGTTTGTATTTGTTTGCATTTGTGTTTTATAGCTATTCCTTAACATTTATGCACGAAGTAGAAATATGTACATGTCTGGAGTTAGAGTCAGAGTGACAAGACATGACGGACGGTCAACTTTGTGCATTGTTAGTTAAATGGAAGAGACATAGAAGGAATTCAAGGATCCGTGACGTTGCGACTGTGATACCGACTGAATGAGTCTTAGAGCTTTTAGCCCTTGTCACTTTTCCTTAAAATCCTATTAACTCTTTTTAAGTTTTTTAGTCAGACGCAATTCTTGGAAATATTCATGATTACTAATGCAAGAGCTGCTTTGCCACTTAATATTCCTACAATCCACTTAAACGAGCATTATCAATAGCTGTCTACTTAAAGAGCCCAAGCGGTTTCTGTTGTAGATTTGATTGAATATTATTAACACTCATGTATGTGTTGACGGCTAAAAGTAAATTCGTTTACTTGGAACGAATTCCTCATCTCCACCACCTTAAAAGGGAATATCTCTAATTGTCAGTTAACTTCCCTTTGCTTTAGTTTACCTTTTGTGCTTTGTAAACAGGGACCCGTTTAGTATAGCAACTACAATGAGATAATAATCTATTCTTTTGTACAGTTAATGTGGGTAACCGTAAGGGCAGTAGAAATTACAAGAATTCTAGGCTACGAACACTTTTGTCAGTAAGTAATAATATCATAGATGAAGTTTAAAAGTAGCTCGTAGAATATATAAGTAGAGAGCTTCAGGTGATATCCTTATAGTTATCTCTGTATGCATTTGTCAGTATGCCGAGGGCTAAGGATTGAGCTTCAGGCTTAACTAAATAGACACAGATATAAATATGGCTTGTGTTTTTCTGTATACACGTAGTTAAGAGAATAGTACCGTCTGCTAAGGATAAATATAGGTGAGGTGTGATAGTAGTAAGTAATACAACTTACGAGGCTACAAGAACAGTCTTATTAGTTCGCCCAAATCAGAGGATTAGTGGAATACAAAGACGTTTCTTCCAAACTGGACCTTTTCGACGCTATTGCGATGGAATGTTAACGTGCCCCACTCATTGTAATACAAACTGTGGAGAAGGACTAAGAAGTAGAGTAGAAAAGATAAACCAAACAGAGAGAGAGATGGAGAAGTGAGAGTGATGTGATGGAATGAGCTGATGGTGATTCATTCTGTGTCCGCCTATCGATTCCCCACCCGAAAATTCTATCTTCATCTTCTGAGGTCAACAAAGTAAAATAAATCTTTGACCGAATTTGACACGGCACTCCTCAGAACATTTATCATTGCAACTGCCTCAACCCCGTGTCCGGGAACGGTTGGTTAGCACCCTGGGTCTCAATAATTTCACCTGTTACCTCTTACAAAACCTCAAACAGATGAAGACTAATCGACTCCACAATTCCTCCTCTCCGCCTCCTCAGTATAACATGACAGCATCCCTCTTCTATACACTACAAAATACTATTATCTAAATTACTTAACACAACAAATACGAAATGCAGCTAAAATGGAAGTTACAACTTGGATCACGTAACTATTTCTGGAACTACGGAAATCCCCAACAAAACTATCAAAGCGAGAAAACAATATTTTAAACGCATACGAATAAAAAGTTATGTTTAATTGAGATACATAATGAATTTTTAATAATATAATTTTTATACATAATTAATAATGATCTCAGCAAATAATATTTATCATCAGTTGTGAGTTGTAATCTGATACGATGCCTGTACATTTTAAGTGCAGAAGAATAATAAATATTTACTGGAATGCGGTATATACAATGTAGATGCCTAAAGTGTTATTGATAAAATTGTGTACGAAATGAACCTTACAAGCTCCTACTATGGAACAGAGGAGTGTCATTTCATGGAATCTTATTTATTGAATGTGAAATATCAGTATGATTTACTATGCTTGACGTTAGCTGAACGGATGCTATAAGGTCCTAAGCTAACAATCATAAAATATTACAATACAGAATGATTTTCTTTTCAACTAATTCTGACAAGGCGCACAATGGATTTCGAAACGGAGGAGCACTGATCTTCTGCAGCCAGCATATAGCAAGAACAGTAATGGAAAATGACCTAAATGACCGTGTGCCCTTTGTGTGAATGTTAAAGGCAGGGAAATAATACGAGGGCTATACGCATCCATCAACCCTATCACACTGAGCGCATTGTTCGCTTCAAGATCCATTGATTTACAAAAGTATTTTATTTTACTGACACGAACAATTTATTTTCTTGTGGTGAAGATAAGTGCTCCTCAGCTATGCAGGATCATAAGTTCGAACAATATTAAATAGTTTATGAAAAGCCATAACATCAAAGAAGAAACATTACAATATCCATAAAATCAGCAACAGAATCTAAGGTTGAATATCAGCTTTGTATTTACGTAATAATATGGAATACATAGGTTAAAATATAGATATCTCAGGTTTTATATTGTTCACAATAATGTCTTTGTGTTATTTACTTTTCTGAGGTGAATAGGATTATTTGGAATACCTACCTAAGTTTTCAGTTTCAACTAAATAATAATATATTGTAGTGGCATTCTTTTCCTATTAGTAATTATAGTATCTCACTTTTGTTTTTCATGAAATTTCTACTTTGCCACAACAAAAGAATGGAATTGGAGTGGTCAAGTTCTTGCGTCAGTTTCATATATCTAACTGGAAAACTCTGTCTAAAGTTTATTCTACAAGGAAAAATTGTTTACAAGGTTAGAGGTATCCTGAATGTACTAATTAACTAAATTGGCCAACAAAAGGGAATGTAAATTCATTGAAACTACAATGGAAAGGGGGCAGATATAGAAAAATGTTATACTACGGGTTGGGCTATAAACAAAATACCTCCACGGACATATCGTTAGCATAGGTAAGTAAGTACGATCATTACTTTTAGTGCAACATGTCTACAAAAGATTTGTTTAACAGAATCCAAGTGTAAGGGTACATTAGGATCATATATTATGTTATATATTGACAGTGAGGAGATTAATATTTATAGTAATAATTGTAGTTCTTCAGAAATAGTTGACTTCCTGTCATGTCAGTCGGACTATCGCCCGTATGTATGATGTAGTTACAATAAAATGAAGACGGTTGTTTAAATACGGCTACTTTACTTACTTGTGTGCACTGGTATTGATTAGAGGAGAGCGAAGTTGTAAAAGTGCAAGTGGCAGGTAGGAGAAGAGAAGATAATTCGAAAGAGAGTAATAAGTAGCAAGGAATATTGAGCTGAGGAGGAGATGGATGTCAATTGAAGGAAAAGGGAATGAAAGAAAAACCAATTTGACGTGATTTACAATCCTATCACATACCTTGACTGCTCTTTCAATCTCATTCCTTGTGTGTATCTGTTCCAGAGCTAATCAGCATATGAATATCAATTTATGAAGACACAAACTACATGATATAAATTATGCAAGAAAGCATAGTCTACTCTTTATACGATGCATTACACTCGCTGGCTTGGCCAGACATGACTTGGACTTAAATTCTTATTCCGATTCTTCAAAACCAATCTGCGTACATATTCTACATGCTATTGACTACGTAGAAACTGTGCAGAGACTGACATGATATGACTGTGTAGAGAAAAACACATAAGTAGAGAGAGAAAGAGAGAGAGAGAGAGATTGTATAGCTACTTGCATAATAATGCTGTGCATCTTCTGTTGTACATATTATAGTTTAGTCACTCATTACTTGTACACAGGTAGGTACTTACTTACATAGTTCTCTTGAACTAGCTATGAGGTATAATCATATAATTTTTTGTACGTTTGTACCATTACTCTCACTACTACTTTTCCTATTAACTGATGCACAACATCATCATCTCTACTTAGGTAAGTTTACTACTGCGCTTTACGCTATTAGGCTCTTCTCTTGTGGTAAAAACCAGAACAAGGAGATGAGAATGTGCATTCACTTCACTCTACTTTAGTTTCTTCTGCCTCTTATTATAAAACACTTTTTAGTTACTGCGCCATCACAAAATTATCATTCCACTGATGATCCACCCTCAATTGGATTTCGGACTTACGAAAAAGTAGTTTCACTCAACTCTTCCAACTCTTTTATTCTTTTTCATTGCAACAAGCATTTCTACAAGGTATTATTGCCGTGCCACAACTTTTACTACTTACCAGATCTGACTGAAGTGAGGAGCAACCCAAAATCTCAAGTGCTTTGTTATAGCCATTCTTTTGATATATCAGTAATTGCCATAAATATAATCATAAGTAACTCAACCGCAGTGTTGCTTTAATGTATCTGTGTACATGTATGCACATAGACAGGCACTAATACTCATTTACCATAAGTAATATAGTAATATTATCTTCTATAGGACTATATAGGCTCTGCTCTTATTGAAACTTGTATATTAGTAATAGTAGTCGTAGTAAACTTTTTCTTTCCTCTTATTGTTAACAGGCAAGTACTTTTAAGTACTTATTCCTCTTCAATCCTAACTAACATATTATTTTCCATTCTGTCTCACTCAAACAGCTTCTGGGTTACTTCTCCACTCCACCTCTATCCTGCTCACTCACTAAAGAACCCTGCCAAAGAAAACTTTTAGAGCCTTCAGGTTAATCCAGCTCACCTACTATACCTAGTGATAAGCAAATCCAATAGATACACTCTCCACATTATACAATCTTTAACTACACCTGCAACTCATTCACCTACGGATTTTTTCCCTTTTTTCCTATTCCTTACTATCCTTACAGTGGTTAATTAGTAGTCGTATCGTAACTATATTTAGTTAAATCGCATCTAATTGATCTTTCGAATTCTTTGTATGGATTACGATGATTATTCTACGCGCAGTGTATATATACATACCATTCATTAATTGAAGCCATAAGGCCAAGGTTATATACCCATAGGTGTTTACTAAATATTTTAATACCAGATGTTTACAAAATCCGTAAAAATATCCTATGCTGACCGATAAAGTTGCGCGACAAGTAATTAGAACGGAGATATCTAATCAAGGGGCGTATTGAGCTCATTAGCTAAGTTAGCGAAAGGGAAGCTACTCATGTACAAATACATACAGACATAGCAAATACATACCGACTACCAACTGTATCCATCATAGATCATAGCTATTTACTTTGATTTCACTACCTAAGCCCATTTACTATACGTTTATGTAAAGCACATTAGATTTTACAATAGTCTAATTGCCAGGGATTTATGTAGCTCTGGCTAGCTACCTTTTATAAGGTGAAAAGATTCTTACAAACAAATACCTATTTAGCCTTGACATTACAATTTTAGTTAGGCATATATTATGTAACACGTACAGCATTGTATAACTTGTTCTTCTACATTTGACTCTCTTATAAATACAAATAGGAATCTATTAGAGTTAGAGCCTTAGAGCAGAGAGTAGAGAGATGAAGACCCGAAAGGCTAGATTTGAAGATCTACATACACACAAGGCGTAAATACACATTAGAGCAACTAACAGTAGTGGTGGATGGAGGTCGGAGTAGCAAAATGACTTAGTGATTGTTACGAGATGAACTGGACAGACTGTAGAAAGCGTATTGATATTTTTTTGTTTACGATAGACTACGTACCTACCTATGCACTTATATTATACACTAAGTATGACTACGTGAATTAAAAGTCAAGTCTGTGTGTGTCAGAAGTTGGAAAGGATTTTTTGTCCACAAATAGTTATTGTCATTCTACTCTCGCTCATCTCGATTCAATCCCCTAGGGGCTAATCTGCAAAGGAACGCAGAAATCCATACAAGAAAAGAACACACCCTTCAATTCAATCCGTTTGCGTATTATCCCAAGAACATGACACTTCATTTCTATCTTCCAACCACAACGCTACTCTTAGTGACTGCATTAAAATACACACATTAGCATAGCTTAGTTATTCAGCCCTACTCATCACATCACATACAATGTTAGCAGAAAACAACCCCATATTCAATGGGGACTCTGATAGACAACGGATACATGTGTGTGTGTAAATATCCGTGTACTTAACGTTCTTGTATCAATAGGGAGGCTGAAGTTGTGTGAGTCGCTCGGATATAGATAGTTGGACAAAGCCCAATCCATCCTTCACTAAAATCTACACATATCTTTCAAGTAGTCAACTTGTAAGAGTTACAGCCTGACAAAAGCGTATTTTCACCCTGTAATTTTAGATTACACCTGTGCTTCTATATAGTAGTATGAATTCTCCTAATATTACGAGGCAATAAAAAATGACGACTACATACAGTTCAAAAACAGATCCTTTAATACTCTGTAACATTACACAGAGAGGCTAACCAAATATCTATGCAAACACATTGTCCTTTTTGTGCGTAGGATTACATAGAAAGTATTTGTGTACAGGGGATCCAATGTAATACAATCCACTCTGAATGTAACTAGAGAGCGAGAGAGAGAGAGTTGATTTTGATTTGATATTTTAGTACATAGTTAGTTATGCGAACAAACACATATATGCCGACATAGTGTGTATACTATTTCTATATAAAATTACCTAGATTATACTAGAACATACAATAGTTACATAGCTAAGTAGTAAAATGATAAAGGCAGTGTGCGCTAGGAGCTAAGAAACCAAAGTCACTTCATCATCTAATGCTGAATACATTCATTCGGCACACACTCACCGGACTACTAGCACTTGCTACAACATTATAGTACACTGCACTGCTCAACGATATACAACTTTAGTCAAGCTACGCAACTCTGTTTCACTGTAATAAGAATAGTGCCTTGCTGAGCCTGCCTTGCTTCCCTCATCTCCCTAAACTTAACTCGAGAAACATTCTTGCCAGGCAGGGAATACAAAATTGACATGATACAATGTGATGGTCATCCTCAGTGTGTCTTCTCTTCACTTTAGTGCTCATTCAACTCAGCTCAAATCAACGGTGATTGCCATTATTCTCCGTAAAACCCTTACTCCGTCAATACAGTCTTTAGTCAAATATTTTCAATGCATGCTCACAATAGTCTAAATCATACACTTGTATCCATCTAAAGCTTAAAGGCTCTTATCATCTACTGACTTCAATAGATAATAGAATACCATTCGGACTTTTCTACGCAATTGCAAATCTGATATTCTTGAGTACATGGACAAATTAATCTTCATGAATATTTTTATTTCAGACAATTGACTATTTATCTTTATCAACTTATAAACCTGAGAAAATCAACAAATAATTTTTTAAATATAACTATTTGTTGAGAAGGTAGATTAGATATGTGATTGCATCGGTAGCCTTCAACATCAAGGAAACATACAATAAGAAAATAAATATTTTTTGGTACTAATTATGACGTCTCTACAATGGAAATTTTATTGATTCTCCAGTTAGTAGAAGTGGAATAAGTAAATTAATAGTTTGGAAACAATTTCAACTAATTCAAACTTTCTGATATAATATTTTCAGACTTTCTTTAAAAAAATGTATGCATAATATTCACAGGCTATACAAGATGTAATGTCCTTAATGAATTTTGGTTACCTATATGAAAAAGATATGCATGTGATTCCTCTTATACCTGATCCAAAACAACAAGAACAGAAAGTAGAAAGCTACAAATATTCAACTATTTTAATTTCGGTCTGATGATATCGTATCAAGTCTCAAGTTATGATAGTTTGCTGCGGTTAGTGTTACCTAAATGCATACACATATAGATGTCTTTTACGCACATCCATATATACATAGTTATATAAATATCGATTTGTATCCGTTGCTTCCACCAAACCAGTATTAAATACACAGTGGTTTATATTGAAGGATGATGCAAGTAAATTGAAACAAGGTGGACTGAGGTTTACTTGTTTTATTGTAAGACGGATAAGAAAGAAGTTTTGTTGTGTATTTGTATACGTACCTTTTGTGTTTTATAGTGTAAATAAGTAGTATTGTTAACTTTGTGTCCATCCAGTCTGGTGTAGTGAAAAAGTGAACTGAGACGGAGCTGGAGTAGTGGACTCCGCTGGCGAGATACGTCCATACAACAATACACAATTAAAAACTGAGGGCACGAACACAGTTGTTGGAATGAACGTTTATCTTAAATACAATAAAATACAAGGCACGACAGACTATAACAAACAGGAGAGTCAAAAGAGAGTCAAGTGAGAGATCGAAAGAAGTCTAGAGAAAGACATGCACACACAAATAAGATCTGTGAGTGGATCTTATTGTTGCCGTTGTCTTATTTCTCTTCTGTTAGAACTCTCGTCCTCAGAAGAGTTTAGACACTGTTCGTTGGCTTTGCTTTGACGTAATGAACAGGTAGTAAATAACAGAAGGAAAGTGTCACATTCAAAATCACATGAACGTCGTTCTTCTGGTCAAGTTCTCGTTGCCGTTGATTAGTGGAACTTGTCGCATCAACCAATTTGACGACTTTTCTTCCATTTGAGTTAGCTAGTGGAATGGAATTCTGAATTAGTGAGGAAGTTAAAGGGTCATGCACGACAATCAAAATCAACAGTCACAGTCACCACATCCAACAGTACATGGAGCACGATAGAAACACACTATATGCTATTATAATGTGTGATGTCAGTCAAATGCAAAGACACCGAGTCAAGTCAGTGATAATATGATAGGAATTGCACTGAGGACAAAACAAGACAGGGAAATAATGACAATAGTAAGCCAATAGTTACCTTACCACATCAAAGTCATTCGAGTGAAATTTAGTTGCTAAATAATCTATGGAAAACAACTCTCTTGTCCATATAACAACATATAAATAAAGTTTCCATTCACAGTCTCTTTCTATATAGGCACTTAGGTATGTATAGTATGTAGTATAGTGGAATCTGCGAAAGGGTTACGGCTCTATAAAGTTATTTCATACACTGTGCAGATAATATTTCCTTGGTATGTTATAGTAGAGCAGAGGCGATTCAATTTAATTCAATGTAGGCATGTAACTTGTTGACTCGACCTAAAAGATCCCAACTAATACAATTGATTGTTTCTCCAACAAGAAAACCGGCAGAGCATGAAAACTCACACACACGTGTAGTCAACTATTAGTATAGACAACATATATCTGTCTACATGAGTATATAGAGTAGAGAGTATTTTATACGCTACAAAGAAGAGGTAGGCAGTGAATAGTGAATGTAGCGAACTTTACTACACAAAATCACAAACATCCCCAATCAACTGTTGCATCTGATCTTGTGTTGTCCCAACTGGACTCTATTTTGTTATAGTTTAGCGTGGATATATTGCAGAATTGGGGAATGAGGGTCCAGTTCAGTCCTACTTGGACTACACATATACAATTAGTTCACAGGTCCAGTCTAAGTTAACAATTCCAGTTTCAGAGGAGTAGTGATTACATTGGATACGACGAGTGCAAGTGGAGAGAATGGAATGAATTTCTATGTTATTCAGTTGCCAGTAGATATACACATGAGATTGAAATGGAATGCAGTAGGTATAATGTATTACCTGTTGTATGCATATAAATTGTACGTATTTTACTTATGTAACCTATTCATACAGTCACAGACAGAAGAATAGCAAGAAAGTACACTCTAGACACAGCACAAACTACTACTACTACTACTGCTACTACTACACACTTCAATAGTTAGTCAGTAGCTACAATATTATAGTTTGCTAACTGAGAAGAGAGCTCGAACATAGAATTCAACATTCAAGTTAAGTCACTCTCGTATGTGTATGTACGTCTTGTAATTAATGGGAGTAAAGTCAAGTCAAAGTCAAGAGCGTACTCAACTAAACGCAACTTCAGAAAACTCTTTGGTGGTGGTGGATGGTGGTGAGTAAGAGTTTCTGGAAGAGCTTTACAACTGCAACACTTGAGAATTGAAAAAATTCCTCTCCGTAGATTCTTTTCGTTGACTTGAACAAGTAAAGATTTCTTTGCAATAATAATAGTCGAGCCAAAGATCTCTATGCCACAGTCGTCTATAGTAAATACTTAGGTATTAAGTAGTAATGCCTACGTAATGTATGCACGCTCAGGTGTGTCTGCTCTGCCTAAGTTGTGTGCGAAGGCAAAGGAAGATACGACTACGGTTCTTGTTGTATTATTCCGAATGAAGAAGCAGGTAAGCTGCCTCTGACTGGACTCGTCTGCTCCCAACGTCTTGACAGAGACTACTGACTTGGCTGTTTGTTAAGTGCTTGCCTATTTCTCTTGAATGTTTGGGGAACTGTGCTTAATGTACAACCTGTACTTTTCTACTAGCAATCCAGCCTGCCTCGGCCCAACTCACTGTTCCTTTCCTCTGACCAACAATGAAGAGAGCCAGCGAGCGAGCTAACCAAACCAAGATCACCTCCAGTCCTCAACCATCATATCTACACCTATGTTAAGTATATGCCAAGACTCCTAATCTTATGTTAGCACTATCACATGTAGGTGCCTGCTTACACATTCTAAATTCAAATACATTGTTGTGTACTTGCTACAACTTAGCCTTTACGACTACGACACTAAAGCAGTTCAGCAAAACAACCAAGTAAAGAACATTCCGTCCTTACCTGTACTCTTCACCTATGCTATTTACGTATGTATGTGATCTTGGCTCTTCTCGCCGTCCTCACACTTCCCACCTACTCCTAATGTACTTTTCAGCTCTTCCAAACCAGCAACAGTAAGTGCACAAGGTATTTTTTTAGAATTTCAGGGGGAGAAGCCCGCAGCATGGCATGTGCCCAAATGCCGGTGGGTACCGCGGAAATACTTTTGGAACTGGGAGACTTTGTGGTCTTTATGTTCTCCAGCTCTCTCTCTCTCTCTCTGCCTTATAGCCATCCGACTACTTCCAGATGAGCACTTACATAAGAAACACCGTATAATCTGAACCCTTCGTATCTATCTTCCTTTCCCTCTATATAGGAAGCCCTTTCGTTGCATACGTCCGTGGCATTTGGATTCATTAAATCCTCACATCTTTCGTTCCTTTCATCCTTTCTTGCCCATTGTGAATATAATGTACCTAGTAAAATGCACAGAGCTTTTCGTCCTTTACACTTCCTTTATCTCCTCCACATAAAATCCAATGGATTCTTTCTTTCTAGGAACCCTGGTAAGCAGAATAATACACTATTTATAAATACTTTTTATGAGCTCCCTCGCATTTTCTTAGCCTCACTAACACTGCCCGTACAGAATTCTCTTCTCTGCACACAATCCATCTGTACACCCAATATCATACATAGACAAAGATTTCTCAAAAATATTTTCTAAGTGGTCCTTAGTTTTCTTGAAAGATTAAAACACAACTGTTGCTTGTTTCTGTATGGTATGTGGTGGTTACAACTTTGTTGTTCAGTAAACTACAATGTTAATGAATGTTATGTAAACTACTACTTATTGTGCAACAGGCAATAATAGAATGACTTTGAGACCTGATTAATAGTAAAAGAATGTCGTGTTCCATCTCTACACAACTGAATATTACAGTGCAGGGTAAATGGTACAGCAGATGCTATTCTGGCTGATATATTTATATCAGATGAAATCGTGGTCGGGGTTATTGTGGATAATCAATATTGTGTTACCGGTATTATCATTGTATTAAATTGGTAGCTAGCAATTCTATAATTTTAATAATAGAAACATCATGCATATTTTGAAATTTTTGACATTTTTCTCTTTCACCGTGACCGTGGCGAATTGCTCTGTGTATACAACTGTAATCGAACTGTGCTGTGTATACTTCGTTTTAAATATAACGAAATATTTTTCTCATAAAAATATCGAGTTATTAGTAAAACACATAAAACTACTATTCTGAATAATAAACATGTTAACCCATCAATGCATTCTGAGTGGGATTAGTGGGAATACCAGACTAGTAGACATAACAGTGGCTTTATCAAAAGAAAAGAGCAACTGCTTCAGTAAACATATTTAGTGAGTAATCGAAATATGTAAATAAATCCAATCATGTTTTTCAGACAGGTAACCAAAAAAGTGTTGTAAAGTGAGTTTTAGTACACAAAGCTATGGATTTTTATACTTTTATTGACGTCTGTCTCTGTCTGAGACTTAGCTGTTAAGGGTGACACGACAATTTTACCAGTAGCGTCTATAGGTCCCTGCAGGTACTCATACTGAAGTCTCGCAAGAAGGCAGGTTGGAAAACCATAATATAAAGTGTAAATGTCTATTGTCTAGAAAAGTGTGGCCGTCTGGATAATGAAAACTAATGAAAACATAAGTGAATTTCCTTTAGAAATATGCCGCTGTCAGTGTAATTATATCCTTAAAAATTGTACCTTTAGTTATGCCAGTAAGCCTATGCTAAGTTTATGCAGTGGCCTGACTGAAAAAAATGGAAAAAGGCATCACTGTCACTAGGAGTATCGTAAGGGAGCAATTTATTTCAGAGGGTGATTGTAATTCCATTAAAATTGAAGAATGGTAACAACTCAATGCAGAAACGCATGAAATTCGAATTCATAAACGTTGGTGAAACTACCATTAAGGGCAATACATTGCAAAGTTATATTATATATAACTTCATCTTATCTGGCTATACATAAAGACAGGCAATTCTTTTGAAGTAAAAATCATATAAAAGTTGATGATTGGAAGGCTATTAAAATGTTTTTTCTCACGCAAGGCAGACAACTGAAAAAGCATTAATAAGTAAACCAGGTATGATGCAATATAAATGTTGAGGTAATAGAAATAGTAGTAAATGGTAACTGAGAAATAATAATAATAATATTATTATAAAGTGAATTGTGTTATTTAGCATAGGTGGTATATAAAAACCAGGCAATAAGAAACGTTTGTTCAAAAATGCCTTCATTTTATGACTTTTGGTTTTTGAACAAGAAGTTGTTGTCTTTTCTGCGGCTGTAATAAATTTTCAGTCTTGTTGTCCGCATGGCATAACATTAAAGAGAGAAGAGCAATAAAATTTTCTCAAAGAGATGCAATCTTGTACATGTTTCATGGGAGTGAAGGATAACTTGCGGTAGGACTCTCCAAGACGGACTTCTCTCTCTCTCTCTCTCTGTAATATAATGTGTAGAAAAATACAAGAAAACAGGAGAGATCAGTCAGACCAATGAAACCAAGTCAAGTTTTAACGTAAGCTTTGTATAAAATATCCTTTGGGTCACCGTAGTGGTATTCTCGGGTCAACTTTAGGTCACTTGGTAGTTCTCAGCACCGATAAATGAACTTAACTATTATTTCTCATTCCCATTGCCTTCAATCCTTCTTACTTATTCTAAAGTGAACATATATTAAAAAAGAAGTACCTATATAGCCATTATAGGTTCATATTATTCTAAGTAGACAGAAAAGTCAGATAAAAAGTCATCTTTACTTCATAGGACATCTCGCCGTATGGAATTCTCCGTTCGCAGGCCTCTACTTACTGAATATTTGAAAGTAACTCTCTGTAATAAATTTTATTTTCATTGTTGCTCATTCTTGGATCAACTCGGCTTTTATGATTTTCATTTTAGTGCGGTGACCAAAAATTATTACGACTTATCCTTACAGACGTGGTTACAAATCATTTATATCATAGTCATGAATATTTTTTAGTTATTAATGCTTCTTATCAGTTTGCATTCTCATTATTTCTCCTTCTTCATACTTAGCTACAGCTTTCAACTTGATATTTAGGAAAACATTTGTCGTATCCACCAATTCTTTTGCTGAAGTCATTCCTTTTATTATCTGATATTCAATGCACCTCACATATTTTCCTGTGACTTGCAATGTAAATTAATTAGATAATTAAAGCATGCAATAGTAAGGTGTGTAAGACTGTTTATCCTTATCAAATCGTCATTAGGTAGATTAATTTGTGAAAGTAATTGGATTAAAAAGTCCAAAGCATTATTCTACGCCATAATGTCACCTTGATACCTTAGGTGAGAGTTGACATTAGTTATAACTTATATGCGACATCTTCCACAAAAGGATTTGTGCAGTCTGTGTCATTAATGTTTGACAAAGCGTAAATGTTCTACCTAAAGTCATCCTTTCAGAATGGTGACTCGCAGACATAGAAATCTTCTCGCTGAAACGAAAGATTATGAAATGAAATAAAAAATATGTTGATCTTCTCGTCCAACTTGTCTTCAAAATATCTCAAGACAATGCACAGTTGATCCTAAATAATCGCGCTTTCTCTTTGAGACTTTTTATCTTCCTCTATAATGGTTCGTAATCTTTATCATCGTCGTCACAAAATACTTTTGTGTACATCTTACTAATGGAATTGGCGGATTCATTTGCTGTACACATATCCTAATATTTTCTGCTTTGCAGACTTCTCTGTATTCATTATTACATAATATTTTAGCCTATAAAGACATAACATATATTAAGCATACTATAGTGCCATAATATTAATACTTTGACTTACATTTTCCTATGATTACTGAGCACAGAGCAAACAAGGCAAAAATTACCACAGTAATTAATCATTTATGTCTTGCATTTAGCCGGTTTGACTTCCGCCCACCCACTGGGCACCTATGTCATGTTTAGAAATGCTCACATTGATACGCAGCATGCCTTCCTTTGGTCCATGAACCACGAGTGTCCTCATTGTCCTTTTTCTGAAGGAATTCAACATACTGATGAATTTCTGAATAGGTACATGTTTACAGTCTCTCTCAATAGCAAATGATCACTTACATTTTTCTGTGTCCATTTCCTAAGGATTACATGGAGCGACTCCAAAGAGGGAATCACTCCTAAAAGGATTTACTCCTAAGGAGGGAATGACTCCAAAGACAGACTTTACTCCTACGCTACGGCGGAACACTTCAAAAGCTGGAACCACTCATTAGGTGGAATTATTCCTAATATCTTCAACTCTCATGACATTACATTCATTACTGCAGTGCACTCCCGTAGGGCAATGAAATTCAAATGTACTACAAATACAATTCAGATGTTCTTTATTTACATTTTAAATGACATGTTTGCTTGACAAACATAAGATTATAATATATTTGCGTACCATTACCTACAAACATAATTATATTGATTCGTACTTATGGAGTAGTAAAGTATGAGTATGTAAATAAAGAACATCTGAATTGTATTTGTAGTACATTTGAATTTCATTGCCCTACGGGAGTGCGCTGCAGTAGTGAATTAAATGTCATGAGAGTTGATGCTATTAGGAATGATTCCACCTAATGAGTGCTTCCAGCTTTTGGAGTAAAGTCTGTCTTTGGAGTAAAGTCTGTCCCTCCTTTAGGAGTAAATCCTTTTAGGAGTAATTCCCTCTTTGGAGTCCTTCCCTGTCACCTTTCTTAAGGACCATTGCGCATTGCTGTCAAGTTTGTTAGTTATGCTATGTTACCCACTATAGTTTATCCTTCATATATCTTGCACGCATATAATATATGCATTTAGAATGTTTATTATGAATTCATGTGCATTCTACCCTTCTTCCTCCTCCTCCTAGGTAATGGCAATGAGGATTGAGACACCCATAACGAGATAAGATCTTATAGTAAAAGTCCTTTCCTTAGTAAACACTACATACTGACTAGACCAAGAATCTTATCAATTTATAATATCTATTCGTTTTCACATTCAACATTCCAGTTCCCACACCCAGGGTAGTCCTATTCAAATAATATCTTCAAAAAAATTTGTCCTGCGTTCTGCCTTTATATTGCCACTTCAGGCAATAATTTACTTTTACTTCTACATGTAGTTATAAGCAGACACTTTCGAGGAAATAGACTTAAAACAGATTTCATATTTTCATACAGGCTCGATTTTTGTTCAACTTTACTTTTTTACCAAAAACTAACAAGGTCGGACGCAGAAATACATTTCGGAGGGTGATGCCCGAAGCCAAATACCTTTTATTGCAGTATTTACAAGCGCTATGATTCGCGCGTAGCGCCAAACATTTTGTGGTTTAAGGCCAAAAATTGCGGTTTAAGGCCAAAAATTTAAGAAAAATCTTTTTTCGCATTTTTTCCAAAAATGTTCTCTTTTTCTCGGTATTTCTCGATCTCTGGAGGGCTTGAGACCCCCGCCCCCCTGTGTCCGGCCATGAAAACTGAGGGCAAGCCGTAACAGAAAACTCACGCTTTCATTTTGATTTTCATCCCCAAAGGAACTGATTTTGGAAATGTGAACCAATTCCGAGGACTTTTACCCCGGGGGGATGAGTTCCCCAAAATGGGTCAAATGCCACATGTGTGACATGAATCTTCATGTCCTTGACAGGTAGAGGCGACTAGAATTTATTTCATGTCTCTAGCTTGTATGTTTTAAAAGTTATTAGCAAAAATGTGTCGGAATGTTATGAAAACGCGTACTTTGAGGCCCCCCTGGGGCCAAACTAATGGACATGCAACAGATTTGCTAAAACGAATTTTGGTCAGTGACACATAGGCTACAACATATCAAAACTACAGCCAACTCTCCGGAATCCTACAGCCAAATTGAATGGTGAATGGTGGGGTGTCCATTCAAATGTGTCCAACTTTGAGGAATACTCTCCTACACTTACTAGGAACATTTTTGGATGGAATGTCTAGTCAACGTGCTTGTTCGTCCATATTTTTTAAAGGCAGTAGGAGTGAAGTAAATAAAATCCAAAACTAAATGCGAATGTAAATAGCATAAATAATCAAAGATGAATATTTGAAACTGCATCTACTTGCATCCAGTTTTCCACTACTCAGGATAATAACAAGTTCAAACAGCCTGCAGAAAGACAGTAAAAAGGGCTGATCTCATCACCTGGTATTGCGTGGGGGAGGGGGAGCCCCCAAAGGGGCGAGGAGCCATGAATGGGGATCGCATCATTTTGCTGTTATCATTGCAGGTAGGTGCCAGGTTAAGGTTAGCTGAACCAAATGTTTCCAAAATAAAATCTCGTATTTTTTTTATTGATCTGCCCTGGTGTTGCATGATAGCTAGAGTTCATAATACAGTCTGGGATCGTCAGTTGTAAGTCAGTTGGAAACGTTCAGACGGGCTAACCTTCCTACGTCCATCATACACGTACTAGTTGAGGATTCACGGTTTCATTGATCTTTGAATTTTAGACAACTGTCTATTACTTAATTGCTTTCAGTTTTTGCTCATGGTTATTTTAACATGCTATGCGAAATCATAATACTTTTCCATACAATACCCAAACTAACTTGCTAAACCGCAAAGCTGCGTCAAAACTGCTGGGTTGAAATATTATTGACTGGTACTGCTACTGCTGTCTGTACCTCCTTCCCCAACACTATTGTATTATTATTCTCTGTTGAGTTAAGATCTGAGATTGATGCATTACTCATTACTATTACATAATGTAATAGTAATACCACGAAATTAGATCTTATAATCCTCATCGAATTTCTATGGGTGTATGTTACCCTGCTCTTTTTGTAGAACCCCTTATCGTAGA
>JAAAYG020016301.1:0-20655 GCA_009936455.2 Tomocerus minor
GGTTCGTAGCACTGTAAAAGGTCATGGGGTCATCCGATTGACCCCATTTTCTATACAGCTCTTCGCTGGGACCCCAACAACACATTTGCAAAATTTGAGTGATGTATCTCAAACCGTTCGTGAGTTATCGCTATTACATACAGACATTCATACATACATACAGACATACAGACATACAGACATACAGACATACAGACATACAGACATACAGACAGAGTGGTCATTTCTATAAAGCAGCTCCGCTACTTAATAATGGGACTTAGAACTTTGTTTCTACTCCTATCACCCAAATATCAACAGAGTTCAAATCATTTTGCCAGACAGTCCATTACATTGTTGTCTTCATTTCTATAGACGACTCTTTCTATTCCCTCTCTTCACATGACACTCCACATCTAAATCTTATCTATTTACTAAAACCTACATGCCATACACAAAGAGTTACTGACCTCTTCAATTTCCATTTATCTATGTCACACGTCTATAACTATAGGAATGCAAAGATCTTTGCTTAGCAAGTCAATACTTATTCTAAGACTAATTCCTAATACTCTCAACAGCTTTTAGCATGTCAACCTGGAACACGATATGTACTCATCATTTTTTACCGACACAAATCAAATAAATTAGCAATTGGAATCAAACCTGACTCATCCTAAAAGAAAGAAAAAGTGATCTAACATTTCCTTTTTATTACTACAGAGAATCAGAGCTTGGTGAGAATGCGGTCAAAAACATTCTAGCACATAAACAGATAATATTACATTTCTAAGTAGATGCGATTTGTTATGACAAACTCATCTTTCTCCCAGATACGTACCTCTGCATAACACGAATTAAATATCTAACAAAAAATTGAGGAACTATTTTTATTTTGGATTCTTTTGGATTCAAATAGAATGGTGCAATAGTGTCACCTTTTAGTTTCATGATTATACTTCCGCAATCCAAGCGAAATTGGTACATTTAATTGCCGTTTGAAACTGTCTGATCTAAAATTGGGTTAATAACTTGAATGCGGCATACAGACATTAGTCTTCTGAATATTCCTAAGATTTATTATCGTACAAATCACTGTAACATGATTAATATGCAGTGTTATACAAATTAAATGCTATGTAGCATGAAGCTAAGAATTAGTGATTCAATAAAAGAGTGTAGGTGCTAAGGAATTTATAGGCACTATTGTTATCATTGAAACTAATAAAGTTAGGGAAAATAAATAAAAGTCTGCTGTAACCTTAAACAACGCCCAGGTTATGAAATTATTCGTTTTTGTAACAGACTCCGTATAGCAGTGCCTAATGTTCATTCACAATTGCAATTGTTACTGCAGACGTGTCTTGAATAGATAATTCGAGACAGCCTATGCGTTATGACATGATGAATCCCTTAGAAAACTCCTGCTTGCCATTTCTACAGCTAAAGGCTAACTGACTGTGAGATTTTATTATGTGCAACTTAGACTGCTATTAAAATCCCGTTAATTTAAAATGGCTTACCAATATCCACTGGGGATTGAGTATTGAAATAGATAAATCGTTTCTGCCGGCTATGAGGCTCGTCCGCAGAGTTTTCGTTATGATTCTCACCATTTACTTTGAGGTGATCAAAAGTCATAAGGAACACAAGTAGTATAACTTTAATTGTGTCATTGAGGACTGTTCCCTTATCTGTAACAAGATAGATTTTGTTATTGTGCGGCACTAATTTACGAAAATAATTATACATATTTCAAAGTTTGATAAATAAAAAGAAAAAAAATCGTTACCTGCGCCAGTTTTCATTTTGAGGGAGTTTGCAGAGCTTTCTGTTGTTAAAAGAGTGTGAAAAATTGGTTTTGATTTTTCGTGGATCAGAAATTGAAGGATTAGGTTCCTTTGGTTTCTCAAAGAAATTAGAATCTCACGACAAATGCGTCGCTGGGTTTTATAAGGTGGACAAGTGGTATTTGAACTGCAAAGTACACATTTTTTGGCTGTCGAGCAAACATATTATTTGTTTTCGCACGGTGACACTACTGTTAAACTGTCACAGGGAAAAAAACTGAGATTAGCACTTAATGTGAAACTGATATAGTAGTTTTCATATATGGCAAGAACTTAAAAAAAAGTTAGTGGCAGTTGTAGTAGTAAAATTTTATTTGAGTGCTGTGCAATTCTGATCACAATTGGACATAATGGAAAGATTCTTTTGCAACAAGAAGCTCTTTCTATGTTGAGAAACTGTGGAGATGATAGGAGACCTGTGTGGATCTGTACATCTTTATTTAATATAGCATTTGCATCTGTGCCTTGTGTAGTGTGGCTTGACCAAAGATAAGAGGCAAGTTAGAGACCCGTTAAAATTTTATTGCAGAACACTGTGAAACAATCAAAATCAATATAGAATACAGATGAGATGTCTTTGCTGCTTGCTCTTAAAAAGTCTTGCGGAGCCTCGTAATTTTGCACTATTTTTCCGACTGAGTCCACGAAATAAAATTGGATTCGAAGGCTCCTAGCTATTTCAACCTTTGACTATCCATGGGATCCTCTCCATGAATTCTAAGAGGAAAACTACAGTCGTCGAGAAAGGCTTTGCTCCGAAAATGTATCTCTCTCTTGCTAATTCCCACTTATCATTAGTTAGTAGACCTTAATTGTGAAAACTGACTAGAAACGCTTTAATTAGCAACCTACCTAGCTCACACATTGTGTAACTAGTGGCAATACCTGTGAATCCTTTTCCACTTCATTATAATATTATTATTGAGACAGACTGAAGAACAGGATAAACAATTCATAACGTTCTTAAAGACATCGTCAGACTTTAGTTACTAACTTCTTTACTGGCCATGAGTTTGTTCACCCTATCTTCTGCATAAACTCCGAACTGTTTTCTTTTCGTCTTACACTGTGCGACTTACGTCGGCCAATAAAATTACCATTAAAATCAAATCCTCCTATAGTTCCTATAGCTCATCCAATTTCTATTCAGCAAATAATATTTTGTTGATTCCTCGTATTTACTGGTAAATACTGCCTCCTTACTTATTATTCCGAATTCTAATTATCCATTAGTTTTTACACGGTGTTAAATATATGCTAATCTTTTTTCCGACATTTTAATGATTGATTCTTACAGAAATCACTCAACTTTGTGGCTTCATCAGCAAGTTACTAATAGGAAATTTAGTCATACCATTCACTTATTTACTAATTATTGTATTAATACATGTGCTTGTAAGTTGGTAAGTATACGCCGCACAGTATTGCATCTACACACTGTAGATAGAGGTTGGAACTCTTTATTGTCCTTTTTAAAACACTTATGATTATGAGTAATAATTACGGCAATGAAATAATAATAGTAATAATATTGTACAGCATTTGCATAGTAACAAAAAGAGATATCACTTCCTAATTGAGAATTATTAGAATTAGGGCAAATTACATGTGCATTTCCTCAGTATTGTAACCTTTGCCTATTGAAAAATGTATCTTTTAGCGCTTCCAACAATGTTTTCTATTGTCTTTTTATGAATATGATTTCAGTTTCCTTAATATGAATGCAGTTTTTATAAGCCTATACGACTTTCGCTTAGAGCTAAGAGATTTACTTGGAGATTGTTGACTTTGATATTATTTGTATTGCATGTTAATTAAAAATACAGTTTACTCATAATTTCAGTCATTCCGACTTTCATCCATACAATAGCTAACTGAGTTATGTGTTAACTGTATTGTGTGAACTGAACATTCATATAACGGCCTTAAAGAGAGGAGTAGGGACATGCTTTTTTGGCTGTAGTTTGTATTTCTGCACATAGAATTCATGAAAATTTGCACAATTTTTCTATAGCGATAGCTATGGAAAGTTAGGCGAATGAAGTAAATGAGAGATATAATTTATCAATCATTTTTATTTTTGTATTTTATTGTTTATTTCACTACTGCAGCATGTATTAATCCAATTGCTAATTATTACAGCACATTCCATTCCATTACATAGTGGAGTTTTCCAACCAGATTTAGTTACTCGTGGGAAATGAAAAAATAATGGATCACCATATGAATTATGCTTAATTTTTCGTTTACCGGTAGAATGATCAAACAATCAAATTATGCATCAATTAATAAAATTTTGACAGTAATCTCTTTATAAATCTGCAATTATAAACTTTATCTGATCTAATTCTTGACGACTCATTGATTGATTTCTTCAATGGTTATTTTATATTTGCCTTGTAGTTTTTATAATTTATATAATATTTGGACATTACTTCTCCTTGTAATAACAATGTATTAGTATAAATTATAAGGCAAAATATATTACATGCTAAGTCATGCACTGTTCTTTACTAGTTTGTCTTTAAGTTCCACATTTATGTGAAGTTATCCTTAATCCTTACTCTACTGATTGTATGAAGATGTACGGGTAAGAAATTCCTGTATTTTAGTCAAATATTTATTTGCTGTGCTTACTGAAATTACAAATTATACTATTGTAGCACAAAGGGTTGGTCTTGTCAATGGGGTACGCAATGTTTAATCTGTAAGCATTAACTCCACATGCGAAGTAAGAACAAACAAGTATGCCAAAAAGCCGGTATGATCTAATATCGCACTTAGTTTTTAATATTTCTTGCCAAATTTGCCACCTAATAAAGATAACGATATTCAGTTAAAAATTAAACAAGATGTCAGTAAGTATAGAGTTGAACGACCTTTCTTCTCCTCATCTAAATGGCAAATGCTTTTTGCAGAGATGATATTTTCAAATCTTACATTTACATTCCTTTTCAGGAGGGCTAACTTCTGTCAGACTGTTCCCTCAAAGTAGTTTTGGCAATAAATGCTGTTCCGTCAAATAATTGCTGAGTTTTATTACACCGTCAACAGGCGACAAGAGATAATTGGGAAATATTGGTTAGGTAGACTTCAAACAAATAGACTGAAATAACATTTAGTGACGATTGGTCCACAAAATATTGGTGATGGAAACCAAAAATTCCCAAATTTTCCATTTTAATTCGTAGATTATATTTTCCACAGACTTTACTCACATCATTACTAAAACAAACACTTTTCTTTATGCTAATAAAACGGGAAAACTGTATCCAATGCCCAACTTAGCTCAATAATATATTTTATCTTACGAACAGCACAAAACACCGTAGCAAAAAAAAGTATATTCGGCGCATAACGGTCTTTATTAACAACTTCAGAAAACTTCTGCCTGTCCGAATGAACATTTACAACATGTATTAGACATCTTTACATTTGAAAAACTATTTTTTAACATTTATTAACATTCAGCTAAATCTATAAATTATAAAACAAAAACAATTATTATAACAATAACATAAGTACATATTTTGTAATTCGTTTATAGAGTTTTATATTAGTGGGTACTTATACAATGATGATAGCAGACATGAATTATTCTGAAATGAAAATAGACCATAAAGAAAATCACGTGGTTTGTTAGCACCTAAAAATCATCAAAGTTTACAAAAGATGCAATACAATTATTTAACAAACATTTAGACTTGGGTATTAAGTACAAACTTTAACAGATATTACACATCATTAGTCGTCGAGGGACTAATTGGAGTTTAATAGAAATTAAATATTAATATACATGTTTATTTGGAATGTAAATCAATACATCAACTTATTAGCATTATTGTTTGACAGTATTATTCGATGATAACAGACTGCAAATTCTTACTACATTTCATAATTTCAACTTGTATTTTGTTTCTGTACATTGTAGGTACATACACTGCTAACGGCTTTTATTAATTTTTCAAAACGTAAAAATAGCTTAATGCCATAATTCAATAAACTTGCTACAATTAGCCCATGGGAATCGATAAGGAGCAGTAAATGCTATCAAATACCTGAGTTTCAGAGAGGCATTTCGTTCTTATTCATTTGTAAATTAATCCAATTAACCAAACATAGTACAATTAATGTATAATTATTACAGTTAAAATGTTTTGAGATATTACGCTACAAGTCCGTATAGCAAACAAGAAAACCATTTTCTGTAGCAATAAATAAAATTTCCGAATAAAATTTTCCTAAAATCAACACACAGAATGCTTAACGGTTCTGGTATCGTTTTTTAAATTTTCTGCTGGCTTCAGTGAATTTTTAATGTATGTAACTCATTAACCTTACTACGCTTCAGCTCGGACATTTGGCTTTAATACACATCAGATCGTAAACGTAATTACTTATAAAACATGTGTACAATATTGCCCTGTAGCAAATCTTTTACAGCCGGCATTATTATATGGCGAGTCTACAAAAACAATATTACTTCGTTTTTAGGTCTTAAAGAGTCAAATTTTATTAATGTATTTTTATTCAAACATTCTTCATAAATTAGGAGGAATTTTAAATCCTAACGAAAATCGACAGCAGATTTTAATCCACACAAGAACACAACTCTGCATTTATATATTGCTACATTTTAGTTTAAATGAATTTCTCAGTTGATACCATTTCAAGAAGATACATTGTTCAATTCATATTTTAGTCTATAACCTAGCTAACACATTTTCTAAAATAAACCACAGGAAGTCTACCATCAAAAATTATGTAGACCCACGAGTGTAATTTTAGTTCAAAGGTGACCAGCTTAATAAAACGAATTTTTGGACAATGATGTTAGTGTCTTTTACCCACGCATGTAACAATTAAGGAAAATGAACAGATAGTCAGTGAAAATGTAATAGCATCTAAGTTTTTTAAAAATCCAATTTTGGAACTCAATTTGGTTTTCCATCCAAATTAGTTGAATTTATTTTGTGTGAAAGGATGCATTAATGCTTTAAATAAACACTGTTGAAATATTTTAATAAATATTGGCGTGTTAGTAATTGCACATCCAAGGCTGATTGTCATAAACGATGTCAACACCTGCGGTTTAATTTAGAAAATGCAGTTTGTGAAATTATTGTAGCGACACTATCATACTGTCATTTGTCAGTCAAACGATTTGTTAAAAATATGATAGTTGATCCTCCCGTTTTAGTATTTGTAGCATTTATGTGCAAAACAGATAATCCTAAAACTGAAAATCATAAACCAAAAGAATAATTGTATTACATAGAGCTATTTAATTAAAGTTACTGGCATTGAATATTTTAATTCTGTAATTAAAATGTTTGTGCTCCTTTTAAAACCACGGGCATAAATATATTGGATACCAGCAAACATTTTTAACTATGCTGTTGATTAATTGGGTAGAAATATTATCTGTACACAAATTAATCATTTTCGAGTGTAGATTAGTATACAAATTGTTGAAAATACTATGAATAAAAATCGGTTATGATTTGCATTGATATTGATATTCTATTATGTTAGGGCTTCAGGGCTGACTAAGGGCAAGGATATGGGGAAGGACAATAATTTACTCGTAATTAAATGTTTAATAGTCATAAATAAATAAAAACAATACTCCTTAACTTCATTGCTAACATTATATGGCTGGTAAGATTCTACATGCATTGCTTGAGAAAAGTGATAAATATTTTGAGAAAAGTACCTGTGAATATAGTAAATTAGCCAGTAAAACCATTTTAGTCGTTCTAATAAGTGGAAGTTAAATATATTCAATTAAATATTTCGGATTCAGGAAATCACTAAAGTCTATTTCCGGAATAAAATAATTTTACACCAGCGCCTATTTGAAATATCTGATATTGATTTAGAATTTGGAATCCTTTTCTAATTTTCTAATTGTAAATTGATTTGATTTTGGATGATAATTCACTTGGAAGTCATTATTGTCATTTTAAATGTCGGAAAAAGTGTCAATCAAACAATAGGAAGTTATGTATCATATAAACGGAAGAGAAAAGAGGTTGTAGACATAAAACAGAGATTCAAAATCAACAACATTGTTACTATTTAACAAATTAAATTATATATTTACACTTGCATGATTTCATTTACATACTGAGCAGTCTATTCTACAAGTAAACTTCTATTCTGTACTATAAATCACAATATTACAAAAGTAAAGTAGTTAGTACATTTTAATTAGTAGTTAAATAGTTAACGAAGGAGACTCCGATTGAATCACAGGAGACCCTTTAAGTACCTATATTAAATATGTAATATCATCAGGCATGCATCATTTCATTATATAGCTTCTTCCTAAGGAAGCTCCAGCAATTAAATATTGTATAATTGGATCCATTGGCTCTGTGCAGCAACGTAGCTTAATTATATTATATATTATTAAAATTCTAAATTCTTAATAATTGTTAAGCTTCCAAATCTTCTGATCCTCCCATCAATTCTGTTAGTTGGTGGAATGTTTTCACCTGTTAATTTATTAGTTCATGTTAGTTGTGTTTAGTTTAATAAAACGATTATTGACATATCGGAATTGCTTGGTTACCATAGGAAGACTGGATATTTTTTCAGTGTCGCTGTCACACTTTGGATATATTTCAATGCAATTTTGATTTCCCTGCCCATCCTTCGCAGCCTTCATATACTTAAAGTAGCGAAGAATCTTCAGTGACGAACTCACCGGACGTTTAAGCTCGCTTTGATGTCTGTAAGAATTTAATATTCAGAATTAATTGCATGAACTGTTAACAAATTCGAAAAATACCAGATGCAATTCCTTTATGCATAATTAATTCTATTTTTTGACTTTTCTTTGTACGTATCAATGACAAGGGCTATAATATTCGCATTCCTAGTACTAAACATGTTTTCTATTAATCCTACTGATCAGATTAAATAGTTTCAATGTTTGTTTACAATGGGTTTGGGTTTTCAAAACTATTCAAACCAATGGTTATTTATATCCTTGTATACAATCTACAAATGATAGAACAATTACATATGCCATCAATATGGACTCCCATGCACAGCTATTATGTACTGACTGTGCACATAAAAAAGTATGTAGTCTATAAAGCCTCGGTTCAATAATGATTACGGTCATCGCGTTTACTTTATTTTACCAGAATTTTTCCTCTTTCTAACTGCCTTTGCTCATTGGCTCATGTCTGAGACTCTTTTCTTCTAACTCTTCAACAAAACGCAGTGAGTGCCCTTATCGTCTACAAGTTTTTTGTAATTGAGCTCGACAGGCTGTCAATTAAATAGCCTCAGCTGCATCAATAAGTATCTATACTTTCTGTAGTTATACTTTATCAATTTATGATACTCTACTCACTTTTTTCGTAAAAACGATCCCCATTCCTATTGAGGGCTAGGAAACATTTTCTAAAAACAATCGTCTGATTTTGCACCATTTTTTTAATACCTAAGCAAATAATAATAGACATAGCTTTGGGGAAAAAGAATCCAACTAAAACTCATTATCAACATAATATTTTCAAATATTCAACTGTCTAAGATGATGAGAAACTTCATTCGTGTTAGCGAAGCTATAGAATAATGCTTAGATAATTGTAATAGTATTATATTCAGGACTGGTATTGCATGGATACTTATATAAAGTTCTTGGCACAGTATGAATATTTTCATCTGTAATCATATTATTTCAGAGCCAAAAATTTCAGCACGAGTATAAAAGTATATAATTTATTTTCAGAAAGCAGCCTCTAAAAGCAAAACAACAATTTCTGTCCCCGCTGAAAAGCATTGAGATCTTAGCTACAAAAAATCAGTTTAAAATACTCAGAATTAATATTTTTATAAAAAACGTTAGACGTTAAGACTTGATTTAAAGGAGGTAATTTGATTTAACCTATTTCTATTGAATGCTCTTTATTTATATATGTTGATAGTTTAAATTCCGCAACAAATATTTTTTATTTGAAGCACTTCATGCACCCATCATGCATCACAGCAAATCCGACAATAAGATAAAGTTTCCGCAAGCTATATCTACTAGGTTTATATTTACTATAAACAATAAGACTCATAATGCTGCAGACTTCAAAGAAATGCATGCAGAGATTGCAAATGAGAAGTACATTACTGTGTTAATTATGTCAATAAATGTAGATGTTTGCCGTGCTGAGGTCTTATTTAGCTTAAAAGTTCGGATGGGACAATGCAAGGTGCGGTCAGTTAAAGCCTGGCCTGGCAGTCAACAAGAATCACCACCCGTTTCAGATAATTAATATATAGGCGTATACTCATCATGAAACTTTAATGTAGTACTTAAACTCGGCATATTTGTCCTGGCAAAACAATTTGATAATATTCTTGAGTAGCATAAATGTGTCGCCACTGAGAATGGATGACCCACTAAGAAATTTTGCTTTTCATAGTTTTTATTTTGTAATAAATGTGTAGATTCTGAAGCAGTGCATTATATAGGATAAGAAGTTATTACAGCTATTCCCAACATTGATGCTCCACCTCCGGATTCTTTTAAGTTTAGAAAAGTCTGTCATCCCAAAAAAAAGAGTCTGAAGAAAAGGGAGTCAGTATAATATCTCCATTAGCATACTATGTAATGTGGCGAAGATGGCCAACTCACCTCTGGGAATTACTATAATGAGCATATAGGTCAGTTAATTAAAGACACAAAGGCAAAGAAATCTTAAAATACATCTGTGTACTATTTTGTGACGTTCATTAATGCACAAAGGCAGATTCCATTTGGCTGACAAGGGCCTTTGTCAGACTCTAACAGAGCAATGCGACTGTCGTCGCACCGTGCCATCAAAAATTGACTCACGCATTGCAAATAGCCAGCTCTGCAGAATACATAATCATAATAATAGAGATAACGTGGCAATATCCTCATGATGCAATATAATAATTTGAGTATCAGGTGGTTTTTGCATGTTCAGAAGATGATAGCTTCCATGTCAAGAGTCAAGTGCATAATTAAAAGAGTTACTTGGCGAAAAGTGCTAGTTCCAAAGCCTCAATCCCTTCTTTATCACCTTATTCCATTATGCTACACAGTGAACTCTGTCGTCCATAAATAATTGCTGCCATTTGATTTACTTTTAATTCTTATGCATATGCATCGGAGGCAGATGTGTGTCATCATCTGCTTGCGTGAGGGGATCAACATGAAAAAAAACGTTACATTGTGCGATAACATTGTACATACATATCTTAAATCTGAAAATCTTGATCTTTAAGCTTAGGTACCTACATCAACAATGAGGAAGCATATGCATAAGCATATGAATAGTACGATACATGTACTATGCATATGCATCTCCTAATATATTATTATAATGTACACTATTGCACCGGCGGTGTGCTGCAGGACAGAGGACAAAGTAAAACAACTACAACTATCAGTGCTAACTTTCAATGCGAGTAAGTTGTCAGCTCGAAATTATCTCTAAAGTACTCATCACCATGATTATCCACTGACATTGCCGCATATTTATTCAGCGGACTATCAAACCAAAAAAATAAATTCTCATTGTTCCCACAATCACATTATATGCACACACAAAATAATCATAATACGGAACGAAAAATACAAAAATCTTCATGCTGTGTCTTACATTTACATACTGTGCCAATGTTATGCATAGCAATGTCACTTTATTATTACAAGCCCATCTTTCGAGACATTTCATCTCTATCTTCTATCTGTGTCATGTGCAATCATTTTTTTTACTTATCACAACCATTTACGTGCTATATGGAAATTATATATTGAGAACAGGAACTAAATGCTCGTATATAATTCACAAAAAATATAACTTTGTTTCATAGTCATCACAATAACTCAACTGTGAATGTGATCAATACAACATCAATTACAAAAGTTTTTCAATGCATGATAAATGTACTTATACCACTAATACCAGTTTTTCCTACTAGCATAAATCAATGCATCCTGAAATAAACATCTAGTTTATCGGTCACGAACCAAATATAAATAAATAATCGACTGAAAATGGTAAACAATTTCACAAAATTCTATTCATGCTCCTAAAAAAACATATCCATTTAGGTAAAAAAACTAAAAAGCATCCCGAGGTAAATACATTATACAAATGGAGGCTATTCCAGTTGAAGTAAATTGATATTTTTTCAATACCTACATTGTATGTTCCAATCTCTGATTAATATATGATTTTTTTAAACTATGGTTACAAACCACAGCGGTAAGTGCGCACAAAGATTGAAATTTCATATTTTCAGTTAAAATGAATTAATGTAATTGAAAATTTCGGAAATTCATGGTAGATTGACGCTCTCCTATACTCTCCGCTTACCTCATCATGAAAATACTTTTTGGGCATATTAAAAGATGTTTTGTTGCGAAATGGTCTTTACAAACTGCATTAATGGATGGAGCATAATTCTACAAAGTCATGGATAAAGTTCAGGTCCCCTGATCGCACTTGTGTTCTTTTTTTCAATATTTAATTTGATCTTTTTATTAATGCTTTTGCAATTTACGTCATTGGTTTCATAGTTCGCATGTTTACAATGCTTTCCTGAACTTTCAATCATTTGCTAATCCCAGAAGTAGTTTATAGGAGTAGAACTGCATTTAATATAAGTAGTTATCGATTGACATTAGTCACACGTGCCGGGTTTAAGTTAGTTCGTCCAGAACCTCAGCACAGTTACATCTTTAAGTAACCATTGCAAACAATACTTTATTGTATGATATATTATTTACCCGTGACTAATTGTTTGCTAATCGTAATTGTAGAAAATGGCAATAATTGAAGTACTATAGGGAAAGAGTTTAAATAATCACGGCATGCCTAAATTCCTTTGGGCACTCCGAATCTCTATAGATAATTGTATCAACAATTTGTAGTGTGAGTGAAGTGCAGATGTGTGTGCATTTCTTGCGATAAAAGTTGAGATTTGTTTGGTGTTTTCCCTGTATGGCACATCTACCGATAAGAAGCTTCAAATGCATTGCTACATACAAAATTAGTGCT
Organism: Tomocerus minor; assembly: GCA_009936455.2. Classification (NCBI taxonomy): domain Eukaryota; kingdom Metazoa; phylum Arthropoda; class Collembola; order Entomobryomorpha; family Tomoceridae; genus Tomocerus; species Tomocerus minor. Next base: position 12,875 of record JAAAYG020016301.1, read on the forward strand.
GAGTGAAGCGTGATGCTCTTTTTGTGCCCTACTTGACATTAATTGTGCTTGTATTACACGCACACACGTCTACATTAGAGTATAGGCATATTATATACATTATATTATATCTATCAATTGAATCAGCCTCAGGTAGGCGGAACTATAGCATTAAAATTGATACTACACGCGTATTTTACCTTTGTGAACAAAATGCCCAAAAATATAGAATATCGAATGCATGCAAGAATATATATAATTGATATTATATGCAGTCATCGATATATAATAGCCATTCCATATTATGACAACTAGATCGGGTCAGATACAGAATTATGCATATGTATAATAACCACCTGAAGTTATTAGGAATCCAATATTCTTATTTCCCAGTTTTCCTCAAATCTTTTCGCAAAATTCCTTAACAATCTGAACTTACTGATGTATAACTCTATATAACTATTATAGATAAAACTACATAACATGAACTCGACAAATTTTAAGATCAGTTATAGACTATAGAGTAGCAGATTCAATGAAGATCCTAGTGTGTAGCACACTTGGTTTATTTGAAATGGAAAACCGCACAGTACAGCTTTTTTATTATTTACTCCGTCCTATAACATTTTATCACTTTCAAGGATATGAAATGGTTTTTGAGAGGAAGATGATGTTCGAGTTATCACTATTAGATTCCTCGTGCTTATAAATTTGCTGTTGGCAGATATAGGGATGAACGTGAGTCTGCTGACTTATGATGTAGGTATCTTCAGTCAGTCATTGTGGTGGAATGTTAAATGGCACTCAAGAACTTTACTAAATCCATTTTTTCTGTGTCCTTCTGCATCAGAATTTTACAATGAAAACTAAATGTAGGTTAAAGTGTAAAAATGAGGGATGGTGAGGATTGCACTATTTGTATTGAGAGGAAGTGCATTTAAGATCACATAGGTTGTTACAATTACTTCATCCTAGAGCTTAATGTGCATTTTGAGAGGCCCCTACTCTTCTTGCTACGTTGACTGAATCATTAAATTTTATGGACGACAGAGCAGCAAGGAAAGCATTTAGAGTTTTTAGTCAGGCAGACAGACAGCCGTGTTCCTACTCAACTCCAATGTGTAGTATCTAATGAGTAAGTAGGTGTGTGAGTTATTGTCTATCCATCCTATTCTGCCTCTTAAATACTCTCAACAGTCTTAACTCTATGTTACATTGCATTTGTCTTTCAACTCAATTACTTTCCTTGAACTTGAGATTTTTTCTAAAGGAATAAAGCCAAGCTACACTTTCGCCGACCATAACTACTCCAATTACTAGAATCATGTTCGTAGATCAATCCATGTAACAACTTCATACTTTAAAGTTGTTTTACACAATATAAATGTTTGTGTATAGAGCTGAGTGTTGTTCCTAGTTAAATGAATGAATATCTGTACTTTGTCTTATGCTCTTTAGCTACTATCTCTAAACTATCCACTATTAAGTTAAAGCATTCCATTTTATTGTAGTAGCTAGCAATGAATACCGTTAATATTACATGTCTATGTGATTGTGAACTGAGAATGAGAAAGGATGAGCTTCAGGCTCACAATTAGCAAGAAAGTAAGCTATTTTTTATACAATCCCTCCCATAGTAAAAATTTGTGTAAAATAAAAGTTATTCACTGGAGAGACATAAAGGAAACTAGGTACGTTTGCCAAAACCTGTATATTTGTTTAGGGTGGGAGGAAACAACGGAATTGTTTAACCAACTCAAGAAGTGAAAATCCTTTTAGTCTAATAATGTGCAATAGCAACATATCTTACAATTACAAATGAAGAGAGATTAGAACGCATCCCTAATGAATAGCTTCATTCCTAATCTATATTTTCCAATTAAAACTTAACTGACGTTTTACAAATAATTACAAACATTACAAAGAATTTTCATTTCTATTCCTCTTAGTGCAATTGCTAAAGTGAATTTGTTTCTTACCTCTCTAAATTAATTTAAAGAGGAATTGTTATCATTAAGCTATCTAGTAATAATCCCACAGTTATTAATCAATGATCTATAATCAAATTGATGTTTAAAAGGAAAAATAATTTTTTTTATAACAACACTTTAAATCAAGGCAAAAGTGTAGTCTTACTTGGATAGCTGAGCAGAGAGAAGATTTGAGTAGGGAGCATATTTGACGGGGAACTTGTAAATGGAGCAGACGGCTCTTTCTCTGCATCCTTCCTCAGTGAATCCAAGATGCATGAAGATGGAGTCAATTCTGGAGAGCAAAGGGCTGTAGAAGGGATCGTAGTTCTCCACTTCCAACTGCAAAGCCGCCGACGGGATGTACTGGAAGGAAGTGTCAGGCGGTTGTTTGATTTGTGTGGAGTCGATGGTATCGGAGACTTGAAGGGACGTGTCTCTTCCCGCCCCCGTACTTGTGAAGCCGTAATCGGCGGGGGCAGTTGGATTGGCGGAGGGGAAGGGCTGTCTTAACGCTGGCTCGTCTCCTGTGTACGTGTTCTTCGGGTTTCTCATGCTGCCACTCAGTTGCTGGATGATGGGATTCATCTGTGAGAACTGGTGACCTTGGTCGAAGGGTCCTCCGAAGAAGGTGGGCCCTGTGGTGCCTGGACCAGGAGGCCCACTCAGTCCGTGGTGATGTTTGTCCAGGATGTTGTCGTAGTGATTGCTGACATGCGGCGGTTCGTAATGTTCTCCTGAGGGCGGGGCGATGTCGACGTGGTCATTGGAGCCGAAGCCCAGCATCTTCATCATGTCGTAGGGACTGGAGTCCTTGAACATGATGCTGTACATCATGTACTTCATGGCCAGGAGGAAGGGCCCGAACAAACTCTTGATGGCCAGGAGAACAAAGCCGACGCCTAGACCTGCGATGAAACTCGGCCCCGTTGAAACTGCGAATTCTGCAGGAAAACAAAAATAATTAGCTCAGTACGGTAAATGATTGTGCTGAGCTGCCATTTATGGAGGGATTGGAAGCACAGAGTGCTGAAATAGCGAGTATAGCTACATAATTATGATGTCGGCATTGCATGTGGATGTCGTGGACTCTGAATGTGCACAGATCTACTACAGTAAGTTCACACAGGTTCCTAATCTGATTATCTCATTGCATCTGACTGACTTGACTTAATGCGAGGAAGATCCTTATGCCCAAAACCAGCATCTGCTACTACTATTTCTATTTTTGATAACAATCATGAAACGTTCTGTTGTGTGAACCTCCTCGACTGCACTCAACACACATTCTCGCAACAAATCATATCAATACACATTTCATATCGCTAACTTTTCTCCCCTCTTAATACGCTGAGCTTCAGCCTGCCTTTTCGCTCCCTGCACTACTTCTCAATAGCCAGATCCTTCAAAACTCAAATGCAATCTTACCAAATGAGTTGTAAAAACAACTCAGATAGTGAACTAAAACATTTTTTTGCTATTAATACAATGAAAACCACCAATTATGATATCTTCTCTCTTTCTGTGATTAAAGCCATTTAGATGGTAGTCTCCAAATTTTGTCCTCTCAATTTTTTATTGTTATTCTTAAACCTTTAGCACGTCATCATCACTGCTTCTAGTATCTTCTATTCTAACTACTCTTATCGAAATCATCTTCCAAACCAAAACGTTACAAAGTTACTCTACACTGTTTCTCGTCTTTTTTTTCTGAATCCTATCATTTTCTGACTGCCCATTAACAGTAATACTACCTTGATAATATTTACAAGGCGTAACGTACGATAGAATTCAAGAAACCTCCTACTCTAAGTAGCAAGTACCACAGCAGAATACTTTTCACTACTCCTTTACTATGTATAAAATTGTGAACCACTGTCTCCACGGACTTCAAACCTTTGTAAATTATTGTAAACCAATGCAGAAAATATTATTTTATCTCTTGTATTTTTCTATAGGTTACAGGAATCTCTAATTTATTTATTCTACCCTAGTTTTACAAATGTAGACGATGGTTAATAGCAAACTATGTTACTTTTAGTCATAAAAAGGTTGAATTATTATTTTTATTCCCTTGCACTTTTCCGTGTAAAATATTGAAGCTTGTTAACAAAGTTTAATGATATCCTCCTAACAAAAATCTTAAATTTACTGTAAAATAAATAGATGTGTAACACATTAATGCTTGTCTTATCCAATGACATGACGGTGGTTTTTAATGCTAACTACTCTCTTTTAGTTTCTATTATCCCATTAGATGTTTTTATTCGAGTTCCTTTTAGTAACATCAAAATACTTGTAAATTCTACAGTCTGCATTGTATATTGCATGTTGTCAACATTTTATTTGCTGCACTGATTAATGACGTGACGATTGATGGTTTGATGATTAGTGTATTTACCTCCTTTGATTATACACTATTAGCAATAGTCTATTTAGTAATTCGAATTGTTATTCACAGATATATTTTTCCATGCTACGCTAATGTGGTTATTATTACTTTATTACCCATTTTTTAAGTAACTGATGCACATATAACTCATGAAGGCTATTACAAAAAACTATATAGGGTCATTCTACTTAATTACATATCACTGAGCAAATAACATGTAAGGCTTTCTATGTTTTGAATAAAACGTTATCATAATGCACATGATGATGTTGTATCTAAGTGCTCTTTATTGCTAAGGACAACTCAGGCAAAAATGATTCAATTTAATCAGTTGCCTGTTTTATGTGCATTACTTTCTGCGGTAAGCTAAATGCGGTTTTAATTAAGTTTAATTTTTGATGCATTTATACGTAGCATGTACCGATCCAGTTTTGTGTAATACTTATTGCAAAACGCACCCACCACGTACCATTCTACTTTTTAATAAAATTAAAATCAGCCTTTGTTCTATTATACTATTTATTATAAATATAACAACACATCTCTTCCTTTCCTCTAATGAACTTACTTCATAAATAATGCCAGCTAACGTTCCGTGAAATGCATGCATGTCACTGATTTCTATCTCAAGCAGCAATTCTGATTATAAGTTCACAAGAATTCCGTTCAAATACTTGAGTATTCAATGAAGATCTATGGGTAGTAAAGAATGTGTTGAAAACCTGGTTTGATTTATTTCATGCATAACAAGGCGTTTAGTATGAATGTACGAATTTCAATTTTATAGAAAAACGTTTTTAAATATTCTATGCACTATATTCTATACTGAAAACTTTCAATAAATAAAAAAAATGACAGTAATTTAAAAAAAATAGATACTCCTATGAATGGGGATCAAGTCAGTTCCTACAAACGATTGCAATACGTGTACAATGTACTTCGCATCTCATGGTAGGTACCTACATGAATTCTAGGATTAATTTCATTTTAACAGAATATTAAATCCCTGGCGAAACCTTAAATGTAACCTTTACATAAAAAATCTATTCATCTGTATATTGAATTTTCTGCTGATTCCAGTTTGGAGTCCTCAAAGAATATATCCAAAAAATATGGCCACTGTGCTAAATGAAAGACCGAAACTTTTAATGAGCAACTAGCTAATCTAATATAAGAAGTTTAATACAAATGGTTGGAATACTTTACTTAAAAATTTAATCTAGTATCATGGACTAGTAGTAAATAGACAATATAATTTTATAATTAAAAGTTTCATTTATTTTGGTCAAAATTATTTTCGATCAAGTTGATAGAAATTGATGAAGATCTCAACTTTTCCAAATCAAATAAATTTCAATTATGGTCGAGAAAGATATTTAAAACAGGTAAAAATTAATCTGCTGGCTTCTACTGAAATATGCGCATACTATGCTTACGATGAGAGTTCGCTATTGAAAATTCACCAAATAGTGCGTTTCTAATACCCAAGATTACTATTGTCTTGTTGTTAGTTAAACTTCAGCGTCTTGCTAAAACTGAGAAATAAATGAGAAGTTTTGCCTAAATGAAAGGTAAATGTGACGTTAGGTTTACTACTTCTATGGGATATTATATAAACAGTTAAGGCATGTTCTTTATTTGGTGAAACACCCATTAAAATTGCATTATTATTTTAAGATGCTAATAATATCTTGCGCAGTTATTTTTAGTACTGTAGATCATTACATTTTAATGGATCTCTTGCTGCCTGTGAAATATATAAGTACCCAAATATTAGAAATTTAAAAAATAGCTTTATTATTTTCAAAACTTACGCTGTACTATTCCATAAAATGACTATCAGCACAGTACCATATCAGGAAAAGCAAAAACTGAGTAGAATAGAATTGCTGTAAAATGTAGATAAGGAAGATAACCGTTTCCATGTGTTATTACATCACTAATTGTGAGTACACATTTATTGGGTAATTGCTTACAATTTATATCAGACGTCTCACCAACCTACCAACCTTCGATGCATTCATACCTAGATTCAGAATTTAATTATTATTGTCTAATTTCAGTTTACAAAAAAGTGGTATTTCTGGAAAGAAAACATAACTACTGTTTTGCTATTTATTTATACACTATTGCATTGCAGATAATTAGTCTAGTCAGGCTTGTAACTTTGCTGTATTCTCACATATTGTAGGACTTTCTTCAGTGTATTACAAGATTTCATATCTTTTTTATCTCTTAGAATCCTCACCAATAAAAGTATCAAAAAAATCCTTCTCCTTCCGTAAAGCAAGCATCTATAACGAAGGGCATCGCCTAAAATATTTCTATGTGACGTTGCAGATATTAACAAATAGTAATCGAAAAAATGAAAACATCAGTTCTCAACATTATAAAAATGTTACATTCTATCTGCTAATTATCTACACATGGAATATGTTAGCGGATCAGTTTTATTACTGACATATGATTTAACATGGCAATAATATTCCATAAAAAGTTTAATTTCTTCGAAAGATAAAATTCAGCCCCTAGTACTTTGTACAATGCTAAAAATTTGGTTTAGTACTTTATTTTGCATGAGCCTCATTGCGCCCCATTGAAACTTTCATTATTCAATGGTCACATAAATTCTGTCCAATGCATAAATCAGAATCAGAGGTCACCGTAATTAAAAAGCGTCAATTGTGTGACGCAGTATTTAGTGAAAATGATCGACATTCATGCTGATAAGAAAGAAAACCCGAATGAAAGAAATTTTCCGGCGATAACGAAGCGTAACCCTACAAATGTACATGTAGCACATTCCATTTCTTGTACTCCGACCGAACAGACAGTCAAAAGAGCCTTTGGAATTACTAGCTACACTGCAACAAATGTATAACAATGAGAACTAGAAGAGATTCGAGCATATTTTTCAAGAAGATGCACACAAGAACTCAAGCAGAGCGAACTTAATCTAAGTGAAGTATGAAATTGGAAGGTGAGGAGTCCGCGTATTGAGCTGACGAAGAGTCTGTCTGTTTTATATTACTTTGAACATGCACACACACATAGAACATGCGTAAGGAAACGTAGTAATAAATCCATCTGAACTGAAGCCTCTAAGTAATATCATGATGAATTGTACTTAGGTGGATTTAATAACATTATGTACAATAGGGAAAAAACCTCAACTTTTGCGTTGTAAAGCAAAGGTTTTTGATTACTATAGAACATTCCTTATTTGAAGAGAGAAGAATGCTGATGTTATGTGTATGCATGTTACATTATGTGCAAATCGCTATAATGGGATTCCTATTTTATTTCTTATATTCAGAGCTTTACTTTTGTCTAACTCTATATGGCTCCTTTTATTTTTGAACCACACAACATCTATGTCCTGATGCATTACAAGTAGTATAAGTATATGGAGGAAAGGGAGCTTCATTAAATTGGTTTAC